>KV015600.1:1516-57086 GCA_001598015.1 Dorcoceras hygrometricum
GATTACTGTTGCACCAATTACAAGAATTAACATATAGAACAGCCACAAACTTAGGCAGCCTGAAACCAGGTAGTGATATTCAATCACCCCGAAGTAACCTTTTACCAAAGTCAGTTTTCCTTTGTCGTTTAAACGCTTGAATAATGCCAAATTGTTGTGGTTGTTGAATAACAACTGTGCTGCAATAACCTGCTCCTCATCCGATAGTTCATTCATCTCTCGCAATGCATCCAAAACCACGTCCTGTGTATTTGATAAATTGTCTGGCACTGCAAGTTGCTTCACCAAATAATTCATTGTCGATTTGGTTATGTCAGCAAGGTTGTTGATGGCTGCGACTATAGCTTCATCAACCTCGTTCACTGGCTTCCTTTTTCGCTTCTTCTAAGTTTCTTCAACATTCGGTTTAGATGATGTTGCATGTGTTTCTGAGATTGAATCCTCGTCAACATGGAAAGTATTAAATGCGCAAGCGTCGCCAAACTGCATTTCATCTGGTACATCATCATCCAGTTTCAGAACATCTTTCAAAGCATTCTCAAAACTCTGGGAGTGCTCGCCCGTCGCACGATCGTTCCCGAAGATATCGCACCAGTCAGGATAATGTGTCCAATGTTTGTGTCGCATGCTTCGGAAGCTTGAGTCCGCCTGTGTTTACAAGTTTATATTATGAATTGCATCATAAAAGGCAATTGTAAATTTGAGGTAGGATTAACCTTCAGAATTGTATCCCATGTCTCATCAGTTGCTTCGACTGTGTTGTCGGTAACATTCCACCCGACACCGCTTTTACCCAATAATGTAACTAACGTACCATATGTTTTTTTCCAGACATGCACCTTCGAGTTGATGTGCGGATTTCCCCGTAGATCAGTCCCTGGAAGTGCTGCATGCATCGCCGACTCCAACAAGGTTAGATACCCAGCTTTGAATCCATTCTCACTCTTCCACCCCTTTGTCACAACATCTTTCAGTGCTGCAATCAGTACGTCCTCTTCTCGTGCAGTCCATGATCGCCGTGTATTGTCTCCGCTTTTTTTCGTTCAACCAATTGCACTCCCACATGTGTCTCCGCTTTCCATGTCGAAGTGTGTCTGTAAATTCACAACACCTAAAATGGAAGTGGACTAAGCTGTTATATATCACTTTAACAGGTTGTGCTGAACATCTTCAGGTAATGTAATATAATCTGGTTTGAAATAATTGAAACATAAACACACATAATTACATTCCAAACAGAAAGACTCAACATACAGTTCAAAGTATACATTCTTGCTCCATACAGATTTAATTAATCAAAAATTGTGCAATGTAACATGTTACAACTGAAGAAATTTAATTGTTCATGTTCCACATCGACAAAGCCAACTCGTCTCTCCAACAATCCCATCCCACGGACGACTCCAAAGTGCATATGAAATCATGCACTGTCTCGTGAGACGGGCTGTAAACATCTTCACCAACTTCTTCCATGGGATCTTCCGGCATTTGCGATCTGATAAAATTATGTAATAAGATGCAAGCTAGTATTATTTGGTTTTGAACGCGTAAAGGATAGAACGATGGACTTCGAAGAATGGCCCATCTTTTTTTAAGCAAACCAAATGCTCTTTCAATTGTGTTCCTAGCTTGTGAGTGTCTCCAGTTGAATAATTCCTTCTGGTCTTGGGGTCCACATGCACGATTCCCCCACGCATCTCTATGATATCGTACTCGTCTGTACGGCGTCAAGAAACCCTCTACATTTGCATAGCCATTATCACATAAGTAGTAGAAACCTACAAACATAAAAAAATAATTACAACCCAAATAATGGTTTGGATGTCGGTATTGTAGGTATTTTTTTGCAAAACCACAAATCAGCTGTTTGTAAAAGAACATCAAACCTCTTGGAACTTTCAAAGCATCTGCCCGTGTCAATGCATCTCTTAGAACCCTTGCATCAGCTGCGGAACCCTCCCACCCAGTGAGAGCATAAATAAAGTTCATATTACGGTCACAGACTCCCAAAACATTCACTGCGATAGTGCCTTTTTGTGTTCTATATCTTGCTTTATCATGTACGGGTACATGTACAGCAATATGTGTTCCATCAAGTGCACCTAAACAACCCTGCAATTAAGAAAGATATTACTTCTTATGATATGTCACACTTTCACCAGTCACTGCACTTCGAGGCTTCTAATTTATCAAAAACTCAAAAAGTATATGTCAAGAGTCTTATGATGGGCTAGTATTGACAAAAACATGGCAACCTTCTCATGAACCGTGACATATCTAGAATCTACTAGTCCTCCTAAATTTCTTAAAATATAGCACAATCTTCCGAATGCATTGCGATTCATACGCAAGTTCACAACACACTGACCATCTCCTGCTTCAATAATTCTGTGCATGTGACTCAATTGCGCTGGAACTCTATGGATCATACTGTACGATCCACTGATTGTTCGAAGTCGACGTCGTGTCTTCGGAATAGTTCTCGTACGTTGTCGTATCAAAAGCAATACCAATAAAAAATTTCGACACAACATTTGATGTACGAGCAGAAGAAGAACAACGTTTTTATGTTTACTATCCATCGTTCTTGCACAATTGGAAAACAACAGAAAAATAAGGTTGAGTACGTAAACTACATTACAAAGGAATTATAGGAATGGACAAGTAATATCACATAGTTAGCCAGTAGTACAAATTAAAGGGGCAGTGTAATAAATATTCGGGTTACAAGCAAGCATACAACCACAATTATTGTTTAGTTATATTCGATTAAAGCCTTCTGTTTTCTGCTGCATTACATCGTCGTAAACTACCTAGGAATGCTGCAACTCTATCCCATAAAACAGACAGACTTTTACTCAAAACTGAAAACCCATCAAGAAGATTTTCTGTGCAGCACTACCTACGATGACTATTACATAATCTCCATTCGACAATGCAGTTGGCTTTAATAACTTTTACCTGCGTACAACCTGTTTTCAGGATACTTTAGTAGTTAACCATTTCAGGGATGAACTCCATATACTCAAATATCATCTCTTCGAAAATTAGAAGTACAGTCTAAAAACCGAAATTGTAACAGATTCCTGCATTTCTTATGGCGAGTCGTGCATCTTCAAAAGAAACTTTGCACGACTTATTAACAGCAGCCTAAAGACTCCAGATTGTAAACCAGAGATGTACAGACAACTTTCTGACTCCGAAAGTAACTTCCCAAATTGACAATTTCCGGTGACTTCAAAGTGAAAATCCAAAAAGAAAGAGACAGTATACAGAACATAAAACCGAAATTCGAACGCACTCGTCCTACGTACACTGTCAACAAAAGATTTCTCAGAAGAAGGAGATGCGACGCGTCCGCATAACAAACAAAATAAATCGATAAATACCTGCGACGGGAAGAAAAGAGCCAACATATAGTCTAGTCAAATACATGTTTCGAATTTCTCATGTGATCACATAGTTGGGTAACTTAATATATCTTAACCATTAAGACTATTAACTTTACTAAGAGAATATACTTGTTATTATAGCCAGCGACAATATATTCATTTTCGCATGGAAAGATACATTTTCATTTTTTAATTAACTGAATAAAAGCCTGATATTTAGTATCGATATATAGTCACACATATTATGTTGTTTAAAAAATTATCGTGTAGAATTGAGTATTAGTTGAGGATTTATGACAAATATTTCTTCCAATTGAGATAGTTGTCAAAAATTTTCGTCACCTTGGGTAAATTCTCAATAACTCCTTAAACCAAAATATAAATTTTTTTCCAGTTCCTGTCAGAAAAAAATTTATTTACATTCCTTGATTCTAGAAAAAAATTGTTTAAACTCCCTAGAACATGTACAAAAACATGTGGTGTTAGGGAGTTTAAACAAATTTTTTCTAGAATCCGGACGTGCAAATAAATTTTTTTCTAATAGGGAATAGAAGCAAATTTATATTTTGGTTTAGAGATTGAACGCAAAACCCTCACTTTTGTTATGACCGATGTGGGAGTGTTACAGTTGAATATTTTTGGTTGTATTTGGATGAATAAATTTATAGCATTTGATATTATTTTCACATTTTTCAAATCCATAGGCTCAAACTAAAATGAAAGATTTGGAATCACTTCGGGTATATTTTTTATTCAATTTCAAATCCACTACTCCAACTTAGAAATTTGAACTCCATGCGTTTCAAACAAAATCAAGGAAAATAGCAAAATTACGGTGACTGATCCAGTAAAAATCAATAAACGGGGGTCATTGGTACATGACTAACAAAAAAATAAATATAAAAAAAATGTGGAACTTAGGAAATTTTTTAAAAAACACATAAATTTCGAAGCTTCTCCACACAAATTTCAATTTCTGTAGAATACGCATTTTACATTTTTTTCAATTGTTCAATTTCTGTAGAATTTTTTTAAAAAACAAGGAACTTAGAATTACATTGTTCAATTTCTGTAGAATACGCATTTTACATTTTTCAATTAGCAACTGATTTGAGTAATGATGTTAGTGTAAAACATGGCTCTAACTTCCAAACTTATGTAATTAACACTCACAAAATAACCAGTATAAATTTTGAAATCACCAAAACCTAGGTTTGAAACATAGAATTTTTTACATAGTAAGATGGCAACTGTGAGGCCAGAAGATAGAGCTTCGATTGCAGATCGAAGAGGTGATGACGGCGGATCGTGGAGGATGGAATATGCAGAAACGACATGCCCGTCTAAGAGATAGTGGCCGATTCACCGAATAAGCGACAAATTAGAGTAACGATTTTTGAAATAAATGTTATGATTTACCAAATTCACCAAAAAAGCGACAAATTAGAGTAACGATTTTCGAAATAAAAGTTATGATTTACCAACCAAGTTCCATATGGCTATGTTAACACAAATCGACAAAATAAGTACACGATACTTATCGACGTATGTATCGACAAATTTTACCTTTTTGACTTGAGGCAAAAACAAAATATTCTCAATAAATCCATAATTTCATGACATAGGAATTTGCACTCAAACATTTCCCACAACTTGATAGCAAAGAGGGCATGTTTATGTGAATGGATGATGTGACTTCGCCCAAGTTATGGACGTTCAGATATGGATATGTTTATATATCCTAGTGGAAACTTTATTTATTATACAAGATATGTTGCAATATTATGGTGGATAACTAAAAATTTATGAATAAGTTCATAATCACCATCACGTTAAATCATTAGATCTGATAGTTGTACCTGTAATCGAATGCGAAAATATATCTGAAACCATAATCCCGAATTATTTGAGAACAGGTTGATCTTTGAGATTTGAGCGTTCTTCGTGAGAGTCCTTTTATTTCTCTCTGATTCTTATTCAAATAATGAGATTTAGAACATGGAACGTGATACGCCAGATCTGAGGACCATAATCAATATATAGATAATCCTATGAATTATCTCATGTAATTTCTGTTTTAGCCCATCATAAAACAGAAATTATACTTTAGACTCTACGTAAAAGACTCATATCATATTAGATACATTAAAGCCCAATAATCCAAAACTTTTGCTGATCACTTTAATTCGGGTTAACATCCGACGACATATAACATTTCACATATAAGCTCCTGTAATTAATTGATCCAACAATTTCGCACTTGGGCTAAAGCTTATGGTTATATGTTGTGAAAATAACCTTTTGAGCTCAGAAATGTTTATTACTGAAATGTATACTACTAATCCCGCCATCAATTGTGGCAACATAGGATCAAAGAAGCATTTGTTACATTCATGCTAACTCGTCCATCGATGTTCACATGTGTCAAAATAACTGAATGACATGGATTATGATATAGATTTGCAGCAAGGAAATTTATCGGATCTTAACATAATTAACAAGGTTTTGCAATGGGACATGTCAAACTAAATATAATATACATTTGGATATTTTTAATAATATAGTAGGGTTTTTAGGACATGTCCAACCCAGTATCAAACTGTGAACGCATGGCTTTTTATACATGGTAATACTATTTATAATATCGTAATTTATCATTGATAATCCTATTAAACTAATCAATCCAATCCAACTACATGATTTAATTAGGGCCGTGCTTCATATTATAGTTCAAAGCTCGTGTTGTTTATAAAAACACATAATTATTTGAAAAGAAGATTAATGATAAAGATTATGCTGTGGTCAATAATTCATAACTTCCCGATGGAAAAGAAACCGAAGCATGCATGACAGATGAGCTTTGTACGATTTAAAATACTAGGATTACAAGGTTACTATAAATTATATAATTTTTGGTAAAACGGTATTTTGATCCAACAATTGACATCATAATAAAGATATATGTTTCTCATTAATTACAAGGGGTGCAATTATTGGAATGAGAGATGATTGTGATACAAATATTGAAGTTGTAATGTTAGCATACTTTATATATAACTTTTAGTAAGATAGAAATGTTCAATCCTATATGTTAATAGAACTAATTTAAATTTGACTCAATTTCATGGAACGCGCGTGACTTAATGGAACTTAGAATTTTGAAAAATCAACACATAAAACTCGTAACCAATCCCTCATTTTTAAGTTTGTCTAGAGTATAATTTTATACATATATATAGTTGCAATAATTAAATCCCATCTGTATGTTATTTCTCTGAGTTTGTGTGATGTAATTAATATCTTCTTCAATATAATACAAACAGTTGATAAATGCAGAGATTCCTTTTCAACTGATTTGAGTAATTAAGTTGGTGAAAAGCATTTCACTGCCAACTCATTTCCAAACTTACGTTAATTAATGTTACTCCACTAACCACTATAAGTTTGAACTCCGAACTGGTGCAACTCCTCACACCTAATAAGCTACGGATACAATCGAGAGAGGCGAATGAGAACTGCAAGGTCAAAGAATCGAATTTTTGTTGCTGATGACTGTGATGAAGATGGTGGGCTTTCGAGGAGGGAAAACGCGAAAACGAGGCTGGAAAATCTCAGACAGAAGAGGAAAGAGAAGGAGAGGGAGATGGCGATGGCGGTGCCGCCGGCTCCACCTAAGCGACAGTGGCTTCGTCCTCCCATGCCTTCTTCTCTTCCGCCGCCTCAGGTATATCAAATTCATGTAAACTTCTTCTTCCATATGTGGAGCTGTTTTTATTCTTCCATGCATGCAAGTAGCAATTTAAAAGTCCCAATTTTGAGGGAGGACCTGACAACTGACAAGCCCACGAATGGGAAATTTTTAGTATATATTTGGATGTATATCTGTAAAAATGAAAAAGTACAATTCTTGGTATTGTCAAAAAAGTGGCGTCTTTGGTTTAAAAATGGAAGTAAAAAGATTGAATTTTGCTTCTCCGTTTATACTTCTGTTTTTGAATGGTATACTCCCATACAGACAACTATTTCGACCTTATTGACTAAAGACAAATTAGAGACGTGATGTGCCAAAAAATATAAAAAAATAAGATAAAGTTTTTTCTACCAAATTAAACTCCACTTGAATCAACAAAATTAATATCTGCGCACCATATATATTAATATGACGACGTTATTATTAATTAATTCACAATTTTATGCCGCAGGAAGTCGATATGTCTGGCTTGGAATTCTTGTTTGAGAAGAGATTACGTCACAGCGATGTGAAAGATCGAGGGCGTGTGGTTATCCCCAAGGTTTTTCATTTCATTTTCGATTTCTTTTCATTATCCTCTGTTTATAAACAGGTTTCTTGTTGATATGTCTCATGAGTTTATGTATGTGAGATAATTACATAAGTTCATCTCAATACTTTTACTGTACAAATTAATACTTTTGATATAAAAATAATATTTTTTCATTGATCGAGCTAATTTGGATGAAGGTTTGTCAAGATCATATATGTGACTAGCATTAATATTTATAGCGAAAAAATAATATTTTTATTTATATTATCTCTTATGAAATATGAAGAACTATGAGATGATATGACATAAGTGTTGTGTTATTTTATTTTGTTTGTTATGTACATGTATTAATCCCGTTTTTATTTCCTCTTTCGTCTTAGGAATTTGCGCTCAAGCATTTCCCAGAAATTCAGACTAAATACGGCATCTTTATGTACATGGATGATGTCACTACTCCAAAATTGTGGACATTCAGATTCGGGTATATATATACATCTTATCTTTTTCCACTGGCTATAAAATACATTTTTTAGTTAAGGAACATTCAACACTTTAATCACTTACTTACAGATTACATTAGTTGATCAGTGCAAACTAACTCTTAATTAAGACATTTTCTATATGTGTGTTAAATAATTACATTTATTCTTATATGTGGATCCCAAAACCTTCACTGACTCTATATTTGAGAATTAATAAGAACACGTGACAGCATATTAGGATAACATACTAATGCTCAGCATCATTTATGATGGTCTCTTTTCCTGTGTAGGTTTTGGTCAAACAATAGTGGAAGAGTACATGTGCTTGAACATGCATGTAAGTCACTGGCTTTGCAACTTCATCGTCCCTATTTCTATAAATAGTCACTCGTGCCATATCACATTTTGATATGTAATTGATCATATTATTAACTTCTTTAATCAATGGAGATTCGACATTATAGAACCACTATATAACAATAAGCCATTGCTTTGGAAAATATCAGGTGAATTCTTCGCGATGCATGGCCTCATAAATGGGGACTTCATAATGTTTTACATTGACCGTCGAGTGGGAAGATTTGTAAGTGCTGATATATCATATGTGAGCTATCAAATTACATAACATAATCAAAGGGCTTATTAAAATATGTTTACATAAACTCTTAGGCCATCGGTTCGAGGAAAGCCGATGTTCAAAATTCCGTACGTGATGAGCATCATGATCTTGCTGGTGCTACTCTAATGGATGAACTGCTATCCGCTTCGTCGACGAGTGATGGAGTTGGGCAGTCTGCTGTCGAAGATGAAAGCTTGGCATATTTCCCCATGGAGTTGTTGGATGATGATTTCTTTGATTTACCAAAGCTGTAGGGTATACGTCTGTTTATCGTATCGTGATTATTTTGGATAATATGTATTCTTTTTTAATTAACTAAGAGTACCTATTGCCATTAAAATTACAAAATGGGAAGAAGTCTGATTTAAGAGCAACATGGCAATACCATATAGTATGTTGTTCTCCAAAATATAAAATTATCATGCAACGAATTATAATAACCATGCGACTAACGGATTTTTGCCTCATAAGAGATCCTAATTCCTAAATACTGGAATAAGATAAATATTTCTCTCCTAAAACAGTTCTTTCCTCTAATCCTCTAAATAAATTTTATCGAGAACGAGAGAGAATCATAATCCGAGTTCCCCAAAATTAGGAGTCAGATAACTCTTATCAAAAGGTTAATTTCCAACTAATGTCCTCAATCGTGGGGAAATACGGAGTGTCAACATAACACCCACAAGGAAATTAATTTAAAAGTTAGTAGAGTCCCAACATATACAAAATTCCAACCAACATATATATATATATAATATAAGGGAATAGGGTTGATTATTTGAATAGAGGAATTGGAATGGAGAGAAGTAACAGCGATGAGCAAGAGTCACCATCTCAGTATTCATGGTGGTGGGATAGCCATAATCGCCCACCTCAATCTCAAAGGCTTCACTCCACTTTACAAGGTTCTGATTCGTTTCCCGTATATAAAATATTATTGCGTTTCCTTTTTCTCATCAAATTTTGAATATGCCGTATCTTCTCTTCTGTATATAAAGGGTTCTCCGATTATTAGGTTGGGTAAGGTAGTAATCTAATTTTGTTCTGTTATCAACATTAATATTAACACAAGTCAGTGAACCACATCCATGAAAAATGTTTATAGGTTTTGTCGAACTGTCCTGTCATCACCGACAGCAATGAAATTTATAATAAGAGAATCTGTTGATTTTAAAAACGTGAGGGTTCAATCCCCTCTATGGACCCCAAGAAAACTACTGAAAGGTGACTTCCAAATATTAATCATATCCGCTTTATTCGTTAACCGTTTCAAAATTCCTTTAATCTTTCTAGCTATTTTACAAATAGTATTTATATGGATTTAATCGAATCTTTCTCACGATATACTTGCTCTAATGTTACTATCCATGTGTTGAGATATGAGAAAGTGGATACTACACAATTGGAGTACTAGGCAGAATAAGTTAGGGAACCTTTTTTTGTTAAAATGAAAAACCTCCATTAATTAAATGATTTAGTTTCTATTTTTTCTTGATTTCTTAAACATTTGATTATTTATATAAGTATAATATTCCTCCTTCTCGGTCTTTGATTCTATGTGGAAGCTTTCTTTTGCTTTGTTTCAAATTTTCGTTTATTTGAAGTGAACGATTTACCTGCTAAATAAAATATATATTTTTTATTTTACAAGGAAGTGATAAATATATCACTTAAATAAATAAGTGTTTGTCTTGTTTGCTTTTTGCGTTCTGGAGGGGCGAAACCATTTGGAGGCTAGCCTGGGCCTCAGCCCAGGCTGATTACTCAAAGTCCATATATATATATATACATAATATTATTTTCAAGTCAAAAGCTATTAACAAAACCAGTACACTAATAACTTAGAATCACTGGGTTCTCAAAGACTATCCATTTCTAATACATTTTCTCACTTTTATTTGAAACACATTTCACCTAAGATTTTTTCAACCTAATGATTATGATGTGTTTGATATATTCTAAACTATTGAATATAATTATTGTCATCAATTTATATATGAAGATCATGAAAAAATCATTGAATTTAAATTTGATTCGAATGAAAGGTTGGAGAAATACGGAGTTAAAAATGAAAAAAAAAATTAGTATTAATGATTTCTTTTGACCGTACTTAAATAACATTTTATTGTTGTTATATATTTTTATTTTTATTATTAAACTATTTAGTTGTAGTATTATATGATTATGCTACATGTCTACGAACGTAATATACAAACTTCTGTTAATGAATTTTATGTAAATTATGAATTCTATTTAGCTCTCCAGCCCATCCTGCTTAAGAATCCTAGTTTCGCCTCTGTTTTTAGAGTTCAAAAAACCTAAAATATGTGTTTGGATAAAATTTTTATAAAATATTTTTAAAAAATTAATTTTGAGTACACTTTACGAATGATAAATGAAAGATATTTTATAATGTTTTTAGAATACAAAATGTAGGAACATTATACGAATGGCAAATTAAATTTTTATATGAGTAATAATTTGAATGTTATTTTCATACTACTTTTTTTATTATAAATCATTTTTCAAAATAATTATATAAACCTTTTTAAATTAGAAAATATTTTTTATAAAATAGTTGTCAAAACACATACTTACCTTTAAAAAACTTTCAAAATATTTTGTAATAATCTTTGAAAAAACACTTTTAAAAAATATGTCCAAATGGAGCCAAAATATTCCCCCCCTTTCGTCCATGTATTTGGACTTATGTTTTCAATCTGTTTAAAATTTTTTATGTTTTCAATCTGTTTTCAATCAGATCTTAAGTTTGATAAATATCATCACCTCAAATCTGAATACTCCATCACGGCACCCAACCCGGGATCGGCTTCCGATTCCTCCATAAATTCCCTCAAAAAGGTGCATCCTCTTCAAGAATGTTCGGGGAAACCCAGTCCACACTGCTCTACTTCATCAGAGGAGGAGGCACGGAGCTCTGGTTCCGGATCAGACCGGCATTTAGAAACAAGTTCTGGACTCGATTTGGGCAAGAAGATCATAAACAGCGGAGATAGAGATGTATGCAGCAACAAGGATATGGTGATCAGCAGCAGCAGCAGTACATGTTGCTTGGAGAAAGAAGCCGGAAATGACGTTGATGCGACGAAGTTTTCGCAACTGTTGGAGGAGAATTTGTCCCAGCAGACTGAGTTGATAAGAAGAAACGATGAGAAGAGGGAAATGATAGTTGAATTAAGGAATGAGATCAAGTTTCTGAAAAATGTTCAGCCCAAACACAAGAGGAAACTGATGAGGGGACTTTTTTGCATGGCTTGATGCGAGAATATCTTTCTTTCTTCCTTTTTCTGTACAAATATTTATTGGAGTTGATATTTTATCCTTAAGGAGGATCGATTGATTTTCTGGAAAGTTTCAAAAGAAAAATACCAAAAACAAAGAATCCATACAAGTGAACAAAGACTGAAATAGAAAATCCATCGTGACAGAACAAAAAATGAGCAAAAAAAATTTCAATTTATCTGCAAAAATATACAAGTTTATTTTAATATGACCAAAAGCAGAAAATATACACAATAAAGAAAAAAAAAAGTGTCATTCTCACCTTTGAAGGAAGCAATTTAACTCATAGGTGTTGATATAAATTTGATATAGTGGGCATCAAACATGAGCACCATGTGGACACCAGGCTGACGTGGCAGCACCAGGAAGTGTCACGTCAGCCTGGTGCCCATGTTTGGTGCCCACCATATCATTTCTTGGTGTTGATAAATTTTTTACAAATAGTTAGTTTTTTTGTTAATATAATGAAAAGATAACTTAACACAGCTAAGAGTACAAGAATGTGAGCTGATCGTACGGCTCGATTGCGAATGAAATAATTCAATTAATCTTAATGTTGTGAGGACCTGAAAGTTGATAAAAGCATTGCCAAACGGAAGAAGCTATGCTGGAAAAGCCAATGACTATGGAAACGCAGTAACCCCAAAGAAAGGGGGAGTTTCTCTAATTTAAAATTTTACAATTCCTATTAAAAAGTACTTCAATAAATCAAATGCCTCCAATATTTAATATTTGAAAACTTGGAAAATTAAAATTGCTGAAATATAAGAGCATCATGTAGTTTCGTTGGAAAGAAGATTGTCATAAAAAATCAAGCTAAAAAATTTCATGATATCCTAATAACTCATACAATAAATAACATGTGGGATTCTAATTGCTTATGAAGGTCAACTAGTTTGACTTGTCAAAACTATAATGCAAATTGCAAAATGAACAGATTGGATTCTGTGTAATGAGATTATGACTACATAATTTCTTAGCTTTTAGGAAAAAATATAAAGTAATGTAAGATTAAGAGATAAAATGATATAACACACTTAACTTTTTTAATCATATTACACATTTAATTTTAATGTTGAGCCTATGAAATTGTATCTGCGAAGTTCCTTCGATTTCTCCGGCGATTGAAAACACTGGAACTGTTAGTTTGCAGATGCCATCCAGGTAAATGCACTGTGATGAGTCACTCCATTTTCTCATGTTTTTCAACTCACATTCCCGTTTTAATCCTTGCGATTTTTCAGGTATAATTTTCACTGAGAAATGGAGAAACACCGACACTGGAGCAACGAGTCGGGCGGGGGGTCTCCGGTGCACCGGAATCACTCGCGGTCGTCCTCCGGCAGCGGCATTTCGAATATCAAGCGCACTCAGAACTATGCCGCCAAAGCCGCGGCTCAGAGGCTGGCTCAGGTCATGGCTTCGCAATCAGCCGCTGATAATGAAGACGATGAGGATGATGACGGCGAGGAAGACAATGGCAGGGGTCTAGGACTCAGATTCAATCCTCCTCTTCCCTTGTCTCTCTCCAGGCCGCCTGTCCAAGTTAACGGCCTCAATAACGTCAGTAGTAGCGTTAAGCCTGTCGTCCAGTCTACTAAGATTGGTAGATCTTCTTCTGATGCGGTAAATTTACATACTTCTTGCTTGTTTTACGCTAATGCAGTTTCAGTTTTTTTATTTCATGTAAACAACGATTTCAATGTTTTGTGGTGTAGCTGGTGGTTTTGCTTTTAGTTCTCAAGTCAGTCTTAGTATATATTTTTATGTTGAATTTGATTGGGTAGTTCAATTATACGTTTGACCCAGAATTTCAGCATGTAATGTTTCGTCTCTTTCTGTGATAATTTTCACTTACATTCGAAAAGTCTTTCAGATTATAACTGATTTTGTCAGCAAGGTACATACATTAGACTCAACTATCGGGAAATTTGGATTTCCCTGTAGCTTTTTTCTATATTTTTCTGCTAAATCTTCATCCAAGTAGAGGAGTTAAGGATCATCGAACTGTAATCTAGTTTGGACTTGTTGCTGCAGTTTGCCTGATTTGTGACATTGACTTTTTCATGTAGAACCATGGACATTGTGATTTGGTTGTTATTTATTAATTATTTCAGCATGTTCAATGAGGTGTGCATGTTCAGGCGTGGTTGCATAGACTAAAGGCTAATTTTTGTTTTCCTTTCCTTTTCATATCCTTTTATGAGTTTGATTGTATCAGGTTACTCGCAACATACTGGATGAAGTCCCTCCAGCTCGCTCAACATCCACCGGACGACCATCAATTTCAATTGGCAATAGACACTCCGTTCCACCTAGTAGACCACCACTTAAAATTCCTGAACCGATTCCACCAATTGATCCTCCTACCCACCAGCAAAGAGAAAAAAGGTTTATACTTTGGCACTTACAATCTTTCTAAGATCTAGTAATATCAGTGAGTGGCTTTATTTGAATTATTGGGTTCATCAGATTTATGATATGATGATAGTGTGCACATGAATCTTAGTTCTAGACCTCCAGTTTCTCTCTATTTCTGCATGAGCTTCCTTGCATGATGATAGATGTTGCCAAAATTTGGATACATGACATTATTATATAATTGAATGTTTTACATTCTATTGTGTATGAATGGAAAGGTACCTATGTGAAATGCAGGTTTTCACCGGAGTTAGGGCAGATAAGCTTAAAAGATGCAGGAGATAAGCATGCTTCCTCTGCCCTACACGATGAAGTATGTTATTTGTTTGCCCAAAGTTTGAACTGTTTTGAGAATTCTGCAGGCCAAATAAAACTTTTTATTCTCAATAGTTGCCATTTGATCTGGTTCCTTTGAAGCTAATACCTACTTATTTAACAGCTTGATATGCTACAAGAAGAAAATGAGAATATTCTAGAAAAGGTCTGTTTAACTTTTAACCTATGATTCCGCTGCACGTTATGGATTTATTGTTTCTGTGACCTGTCTATTGATGCTTGTTCTTTGTGTGTATGACTGATGTTACAGCTCCGGTTTGCAGAGGAGAGTTGTGAAGAAGCTGAAGCCAGAGTTAGGGAGCTTGAGAAACAGGTCAACTCCTCTTGTTCTATTATCCTGTTTTGCATGTAGAAGGTTCCATAAGTTTCTTAGTTCTTACTAAACCATATCATAATTTAAACAACTTGTGATCGTGTATGTTAGTGCTTTTTGTAGTTATTTTAGTAAAGGATAGATTTATGATTCGATTGCCATGGATCAAATATACTCTTGTGCATAGCCTGAAAAGGCACAATTTTAGTTTCTGGTTCAGCGAGTCTCACACAGCTGTTAAGACTCCTACAAAATATTCAAATCATGCTGCTGACAAATAAATATGCTATGTGTTGCTTGGTCCAATGCAACTTAGTTGATATCTGGTTTCACATTAGTAAGAGTCTGTTGGAACTCCAAATTAAATACTTCCTTACAACTGGTTTGTTGAGTGACCTCTTGACACTGTTTTGACACTGTTTGCCTTCTACCTTCTGATGATAATTTTATATCATTTAATCTCCCTGAATGGATTACACTTGTTCAATTTCATGGACCATATGACAAGGCAAATGAATCGTAGTTACCAATTTCAGTAATCAGCTTCAATTTGAATTCAACTTGAAGGCATTCTCAATATCCTACAGGTAGCGGCTCTTGGAGAAGGGGTTTCTTTAGAAGCTAAACTTTTGAGCAGGTAAAGAAATTTATGAAACCTCCACTCTGACTTCTAAGTTCGATTTTGAGACATGTTTCCTAAAATATCTTATTGACGGTTGCAGGAAAGAAGCGGCACTACGCCAAAGAGAGGTACTTGGCACCCACCCACCCCCAAACTAAAAAATGAAAACAAAAAGAGAATCTTTTCTGGACCACAGAATTGATACGGCAACGAGATTAGTTTACTTTGTTCCTTATTTTATCTAATCATGGCAAGATTTTTACAGACTGCACTTAGAGAGGCAAAGCTTGCAAAGGATGGAATAGATGTAGAAATGGCATCTCTGCGATCTGACGTTAAGGTGAGTAAAATCACATTTTCAAAGTTTATGTTGACTTGACCAAAATATTTCCTACAACGGTGTATGTTTTGGTTGAATAAGGTTGCAAAAGATGAGGCTATCACTGCCATTGATCAACTGCATGGAATTGAGTCTGAACTTAAATCTCTTCGCTCCATGACTCAAAGAATGGTTTTGACTCAACACGAAATGGTAGGTAGCTGTTGTAGAATATTGCTTTGCAGTAACTGTCTGAAGTTTCTTTTCTAAAAATTTGAGTTTTGCAGGAAGAAGTTGTACTTAAAAGGTGTTGGCTTGCGAGATACTGGGGCTTAGCTGCTAGCCTTGGTAATCAATATCTTCATTTTGATTAATCCTTTTGCTATTGCATAGTTAATCTTTTACTTTCAACAGCCATGTTGACAGATTAAAATAATTGGCATAAAAAGTGAATCGATCACCTTGTATATCTTCTTTTGGTCAGTGCTTGTATTAACATTTGTTTTTGGGTACAATTGCTTGAAGTGCTCATATACCAACCTGTCCCTAATGGCTAACACACTGTATGCTGAACTTGTAGTTGTGGAATCCATGGTGTCCATACTTTAGTGAAACAATGAAAAGATGTGTTTAAGATGCATCATTATAAGTATCACCAAATTAAAGAACATCTTATTTACCCCAGGTTGTTTAAGTCGTGCTTAACTACAACATGCACTCTACCTTGTTCTCTTGAGACCATAAATTACATAAAATGAAATGTCCCAGGTGTTCCCAGACATTATGCATTGAAATCTTAAGATTTCTCGCTCATGTCTATACTACAGTGATAATCTCTGTTACAGAGACAAAAATAGACACCAAAATTTTTCCAAAATTGCACCTATGCCGGAATGTCATTTCAACTTAAATTTTCATATTTTCCCTCTCAAATTGCATTATTATCCCTCTCTAATTTCTAAAATCATGATGCTGCTCTTATTTTAATATAAGTGAAATTAATTACAAGAAAGATTATACAAGACACTAATATACTACAATGCTTGAGGTGAGAACGATGATCTGACTATATGGTTCAGATATTTGTTCTCATTATATAATTTATTGTTCTATCAGGTATTTGTGAGGATGTTGCTGTCTCAAAGCATGAGTACTGGTCATCTTTGGCACCTCTTCCGTTGGAAGTTGTTCTATCTGCTGGACAGAAGGCTAAGGAAGAATTTTCAGAAAGAGGTTAGTTTTCCATTGTTCATTGTATCTCTTACCCTGAAAGATTTGACTCTAAATATCCTTTATTCTCCTCACGAGTCCCACTTTTGATATCTACCGATGATATTGTAGGTGATAATAATCCTCAAAGGGGAAAAATTGATGAGTACTTAAATGATCTCACTGGAGAAGGAAACATCGAGAGCATGCTAACGGTTGAAAAGGGCTTAAAGGAACTTGCTTCCTTGAAGGTTTTCCTTGCTAGTTCATTCAAATTTCACTGGCCATATTGATTTTTCTAATTTATGGTGGCTTGTATCATGAAGTTTTTCACTTTTAAAGTGATAGCCTTCCATTTAAATCTTTTCTATTATTAGTGTATGCTCGTACTGGACTAAACTTCTTCTATCATTTCACATTGTTTATAGGGAATTATGGAATCATTTCATTTGCCTTTTCCTCTCCTTTTTAAACAATTGATATTTCTGTTTGTATTGTTGTTAAGGTTGAAGAATCCATTGCCCTCGCTTTTGTTCAACAACGCCGCCCAAACTCTGCCAGAAATTCATTATCAGGTTTATCTTTAACATTTTGCAGTATGAATTAGTTTGAGTGATAACAATGTCTTAACTTTCTGAAGGATTTTGACCGTCAGTGCATGTCTTATGTGAGTAGGGACTAGGGAGGATTTTCGCCAAGTACTGAACTAATTATTCCTTAACTGATTGTTGCTCAAATACTGATGTACCAGTTCTTTGGTTGACTCTTTTCAGAAGTTGCTTTGTAAGTTTTGAAATAACATAAGTATATATGCTTGTTTTCATTTTGCAATACTTTTACATGCTAGCAGATTTCAAGTCACCAAGTGATCCAAAGTACATGGAAGCATTTGGTAAGTACAAGTGTCTTAATCTGCATTATCTTTGTCATTAATCATTTATCAGTGGGATAATTTTGTAATGTTATTAGTTAATGGATTCTCGAAATCGTATTGCATTCAGTGTTTATAATGGCATGAAAGAGCATGTTCTGTTCATCATTTTTTATTTGTTCATTTTCCAATATCATAGTCAGCGGTGATTTAGTTAAAGTTCACTCATGCACTTTGGATGATGCATGTGATCAATTTGATGCTTGGATTTGTTTCTGCTAACAATAGTCTAGTCTGTCTTTTCCTCCAAATCCCCCTTCATCGCTGGACCCTTTTTTTTTAAGTTAGTTGACTCCATCTTTTCCTCCAAGTCCATTCATTTATATTTTTTTAATGGTGCTGTAAAATACTGCCCGACAGTATACTGACAGAAAATCATTTTCCTCTCATCATACTGTGGCTAAAATTAGGATCGTTCAGGTAGGTAATTTTTTCTCACCTTACTAGACTGATATCGGGCTGGTGTCGACAGCTTTTTAGTGTGTATCTATTTTTTCGTTTCGTACTTAAGTGCCAAAGACTGACGGTGTCCTTCATCATATATGACTGATGACAAATATTATGAACTCTTCGTATTCATGTTTCTGTTTGTTTGCAGAACTCAGCTCAGAGGAATCTGAGGATGTCCTCTTCAAAGAGGTGCATTATTTTTTTCAGTTCTTCTAGTTTTGATGTGATATTGTACATTTCTGTAGTGAGTTAATATCTGTGTGAATAAGAAACCTCGGACGTTCAGTTCGTTCACCATATGATACATCGATGCTTACTTTTGCAAAGATTGTCAGTAGCCTATTCCAGGAGAGAGTTTATTTTGATTTTTTTCGATTTTGAGTAATTTTTATTAAAAAAATATTCCAGAAGGCACTTTCACCACCCTATTTTCATTTGTTTTTCTTTTTTGGAACCAATGTTGGACCAATGTGAATTATTGTTACTTTAGACAAAACTAAACTTTGCCCTTGTTTTTCTTACAATTTTTTTTAAACCAACATGAATTATTACTTCTTCAAACACAAAACTAAAACTTATTAGAGATTTGAAAAGACAATGTTTCCACCCTAGCTTTTACTGCATGTGTCACTCTTTTTGGCAACGAAACACGGAGATCTTGGAGAAAGGATTAATGGCAATAAACATGTCATACTGTGTCTTATCCGGGCATTTATTTGTTGAGGCAGTAAAGGACAGAATGAAAGTTTGGGGCTACAGCCATAAATTAAATCACTTCTCGAACAAATTTTTTTTTTTAATGTATCCTTGTACTGATTTTTTTCCCATCAACGGTGTCCACAACATTATCTTTACTCAATGTAGGCTTGGCTTACATACTTTTGGAGAAGATGTAAAATTTATGGTATAGAGGAAGAGATAGCCAAGTCGAGACTTAAATTTTGGATCAGCCGAAGTGGGCAATCTCCAACATCTCATGACGCAGTTGATGGTAAGTCCTGTAGTTTTGGAATATGTCAATTAAACATGTGTTGAGTATCAACGCACATATGCCTAACATAGTGTCTAATTCGTATGAAAATATCAATGCACAAATGCCTAGATATTTTTAAAAATACAATTTTTATTCTTATCATTAGGATGCCATGATTAAAATTTAAAAAATGCACAAAAATACTCGACAAATGAAAGTCATGCAAGGTTTATACCCTTGTGGGATATGTCTGTTTTGACCTCACCTTTGTCGGATATGTTTGTTTTGACCTCAGCAATGCTAAAAAACCGTGATTTTAAAACTTTAAATATAGTCAATATGGGTCTGATGTTTTGACATGCATTAGCCCGGGAACATAAAAGCCTACATATGTTAGCTAGCTTGACACACTTATGAGTATATAGAGGTTTTTTAGAGGTCATTCTAATAGAGGGCTTTTGAGTTGCAATCTTATCGACTGCCACTTGATGATCTCTGCTCTGAAAGCATGAATTATTTGTAGATGCTTGTAACTGTTAAGCATGTTTCCAACACTATTCCTATAAGCTTGTGACACCTGATGGTTGAATAATCCCGATACTGTGCAAATTTAATGAATGTTGTTTTGCTGTTTCAGTTGAGCAGGGTTTGATAGAACTTCGAAAACTGGGAATAGAGCAACGGCTCTGGGAAGCATCACGCAGAGAAATTGACCAGGTAGCCTCCCTTGGTGGCCGCAGCTCTGTTGCACAATCTAAGAATTCTACTCGATAATTTTTCACCCGAGATTCAGGACAATCTACTTTTTTTACTTGATTACACGTGAACCAGATGATATGTAGCCTTACCAAAGCATCTTGATATAGTTATCGGTAGATAAAATGTAGATTCTTATTCTTTTAAAAATATATATATGGAAAAAAAAGAGAGAACTCGTAGTTATCTTTTACATTAGACTGCCATGATTGAAATGAGAGAAATATCGGCTGACGGAAATGTTTGTTATCATGTAATGGAGACGATGATATTCTTCTAAGATTAGGAGCCTTGTTGTGATTCTTGATTCACTTGCTGTAACAAGATGTATGAAGTGTGAACCAATCAATTAATCCTTCTTTTTGTTTTTAGAGTTTTTATGTACCAAGAGGACAAATTAAATTAATTCCTTGTACTATTGAAGAATTATTTGCTTCACAGCTGAACCGTAGATGAATCCGTAAGTGGGTTGGGCTAATGAGATGCTACCAAAAGGCATTACCCATAAATTGAATATAACTGTATATGCATGGCAGACATTTATAAATAAATATGGGGGCTATATTTATGCCTGTTTATAGGACATACCCTTATGCTAGCATCAAATTTTTCTCTGAATGCGTGTAGAGCATTTGCTCTTGGTATGAGCCATGAGCTGAAGTAACGAAATTTATTCTCACATAAAAAGCTAAGTTCACTAAAGATAAAGTTTTGATTGGACCAAAGACGGCACATTTCAAACGTTTGATCGATTAAACCTCGTCGGTTTTGTTTGATTATGGTTATCTTCTGACTTCCCTTTTGGGAACCTAACTCCATGCTACAGAGACAATAACAAGAATACAAATCAATCCAGTTTAAATGAATAAAAAGAGAGGAGGAATTTGTCATTTTCATTCTGAAAAGTTTCAGTGTGGCCGTTGGAATAAAGTACTTGCAGAGAACATTTTAATGAAAATCCTAGCTATGCGTTGCAGCTGGTTTTGGAATTAGGGCGAGACACTACATAATTCATGCCTATGGGTGGGGATGGGGGGCTCATTGAAATCGCCAAAAAAGAAACAAATAAACAAAGAAAGAAAGAAAGAAACACAAATGGAGACAAATGAAGCATGTGATAATATATTATAACTACTATAGTAGGCACGCAGCAAAAGAAGGGAAAAGGTGGGTTGTTTTTTTATGAAAAGGGTTAGAATAGAAGAGAAAACGAAGCGAGTTTCTTTAATGAATAATTTAAAAAGGCAATGTTTTTTTTTTAAAAAAAAAAGGAATTGTTGGTCCAACATCTTTGTTAACAGCTACCACTTTCTGTTGTTCGATAAGGACTTGAGCACACTGTTTACCTATTTTATATATTACTCCAAGTTGGAGCAATCGTTGAATAAAATATATAGTACTTTTCCTTGATTTTCTCACAACTGACATTAGCCAAAAACCCACTTTCTTTCACATCCAATTATGGCCTTAACTTAATGATCATTCTATTGGTTACTGCTCCTCTTATACTTTATTTTCTTGTTCTACATCTATCTATGGTGAAACATATACAAATCTTATTAGTAATGATAATGTTGATCCATTTTTGAGATATGAAAATAGCTTACATTTACCATCTCCTAGAGGCACTTCGACCCTATTGGGAAAAGTGTGGATCCTACAGTGTGCGAGCGGGATATTATTTCTATAGGGTGAACAAATCTATCTCCTAGTTGGTCCCTTTTATCGAACCACACACACAGATATCAATATATAACGTAATCATGATGTGGCAAGAAAGATCTGTTCGATTATTACTATAACACACAAACGAAATTATTATTTGTGCGTGATTATTTAAGGAATTGGTTAATTAGGAGGAGTGATAAATTGTTTTTCTGGAAATCTAAAGGCGAGGTAATAATACTACTCAAGTTGAGATCTAAGATATGGCTCAGTTGAATGACAGCAGTCACTTCTCGTTCGAGAGAACCATAACAGAAGCTTTTTTCCTACTTTTTCTGAATTCTTCCTTTCTGTCCCCAGAAAAAGGTTTATTTCTCTGATTTTTATATATCTTTTGAATCCCAAAACAATGCTGGTTCACGTGGGTTTTCGACATGTAAGCTGGCCAATAGTTAAGCGTAGGCGTGCATGTGTTTTGGGTAAAACAAACTGTATTTTCAGCAACAACCTCGAGTGCACATCATTTCAATGTTGACACCATTGTGGATCCTTTTGTCCATATGCAGGCAGGGCTCCATATCCAACCCTCTTCCGACTCCTTCACCATTTTTACTTTTCAAAACAAAGTAAAATTGATACATTTGAAAAAACAACGTAAAATTAAACCAACTTCCTTTTCCGAAGTTTCCGTGTAGATTATAATGTCATTAAAAAATTTATAGTGGATCCGTGACTCGATGTCGTAAAAACAATACTCATATGTTCTTAGATGGTGTGGGGTTGAGGAAAAATTTTGCTCCTGTAATCGGCATGTGAAGTTGTTAGAACTAAAAAAAGGACTTGTGAAAAGGGTTTTATGGGTGTTGAAAAAATGACAATAATAATTTTGAAGTATAATATGTGAGTAGTTACTTGCAAGGGAAGGCTGGGTCAATCGAGGACCTCAGCCAATTTCCGACATTGGATTTTGGGTCAACTCAAAATTGGAGTGGTTAGTAGCAATGATGACTGATCGATAACTAAAAACAATGCATGCATAAAGCAATATTGCAGGTCCTTGTAAAGACTAGCTTTAGCTTCCACTTTTACCATAGCATTCTACGCATTCATATATTGAATCACTCGATTATGGATTTGACTGCATCACGTATACAAATTACACAGTACGTATACATGGCTGGAGTCTGGGCTCATGATTAGATAATTTGGAATCACGTTTACGCACAATACATATGTATAAGACCATTGTTATAATCAATAATTATGATGTAATCGGATTTCGTCCGGCCACTGAACTATCGTCACGTAAGACTTATCAGGTCGGGAGGTCCGATTGGTCGGTCCTCAGGTTTCGGGCTGAACTTTCCATACAATATCCTAAGAACACAAAAGCTGGTCAAAGAGTGTCGGGAGGTGTCCCTCCGATGCTTAAGTTAGAACGAGTGTTCGGTAATAAAGAGTATATATAGAATAAAGAAAGTGAATTTGCTGAATGAATAAAAAGGAGGATCTACCTGGGTATTTATAGGTAAACAAAGTGGTTGGATGTACATGTCCGGGTAATTATGAATTGGAGTTGGCTCAACAGACATGACATGTAATTCTACCTACCTCCTGCAGGTAGGGATGGTTTCTGCCGTACTTGTCGGTGTATTATCCAAGATGGTCAAATTACTTATGTAGTGTCACTTATATAGGTCAGACCAAAGTCCAGACCACTTTGACGTCAGGTCTGGAGGTTATGCCGTGCCCGGTTAACGAGATGCTCTTGAGAACCGAGGTGACCAAGCGAGGTCAAGATGGACGGCTACCAGTACATTCTTTAAAAGGAGCTCTTACCTCGGGTCCCGATGTAGAATCTTTTGGTGGTATCAAATTACAATAGGAATGAAAAATAAACTAGACTGACTTGTTAAAATCATTGATAATCTCATGAGGAACTATTTTCAAATTTTAAGCACATTATCTTGAAAACACGTATGGATGGTAGATAACTTGTTAATGGGGTTTTTTTAATCATATAGAACTTCATATAGGGTATGCAGTTAACCCTGTTTAAATATGATTTTCGATTTTGATTTGGATATTTGCTAAAGCATTTTAATTTTAGATCTGAAATAAGTCTCCCAATTTTCAAGATTCCATGAATATCACCATTACTTTTATCAAAATATGTAACGTTGCAACTATATTTCCTTAAAAATCTTGATAGGTAAAAAGAAAACAGAAGTAATGAGAACTTCTTTCTCAAATCTGAACCCATTTTCTTTCTGATGTCAAACAAATTAAAGTCAGGAAAGTTTCAGTGAAAGCAACAAGGGAAGACTTTCTTTCGTGGTAGTCATCATTTATGTTTTTTTATTTATGTGTTATTAAAAATGCTTTCTTGGGGGAAATAATTACCTCTGTTGTCGTACGACCATTTCTTGGTTTCTTCTTTTCAGTTTTTAAAGATAAAAAATCTTGGGAAATATACGACTTTTTCGGCACAAACCAACAGGGCAAACCACAATTGCCCTCTGCAAAAAAAAATGTTTCTCTGTCATTATAATTCCTGATGCCGACGCAGTCACACCACTGACCACATGGCTTGGTTTCATAAAACAAATCTGTGAAACCACACAAGCTGTTTGAGTAATTTTAATAATTATTATAATGACAGTAAATAGGCAATAGCAATCACGAACAATAGAAAACAAGACTTCCCCTTTTATATATAAATAAACACTCGCCTCCTCTCTCTTTTCTTGGCAACATAACGTTCCAGCTGAAATCAACACTCCCACACAAGAGAGGAAAGTTATGGCCTCTTTACGATGGAAAACTATGGTAAAGATCGTATCTTTAGCTTTAATGACCCAAGCATGCTTTTCGATGAGGTGGGATGAGTCTCTCAGTTCTCCTTCGGCTGCGGACAAGATATGGAAGTTACCCGGGCAACCCCAAGTTGGGTTCCAACATTTCTCTGGTTATGTGCCCGTTGATCGGGACAAAGAAAGAGCTCTCTTCTACTATTTTGTTGAAGCTGAAACTGATCCAGATTCTAAGCCTCTTGTCCTCTGGTTGAATGGAGGTCAATTTCTCACTATATTCTTACACAACATGTTTTTACACGGAGAAAAGTTTACGACAGTTTCTTGGCTGATGTTATCTGCAGGGCCTGGTTGTTCATCTTTGGGGGTCGGGGCATTCTCTGAGAATGGGCCGTTTAGGCCTAGTGGGAATGCGCTGGTTAGGAATGAACATAGCTGGAACACAGGTATTATATACTCGAGATTTGCGTTCCGGAAGCCAAGACCGGTTCTGTTTTTTGCAAAACTTAATGTTGTTTTTTCTGTGGTTCATTTGCCAGAGGCAAATGTTTTGTACTTGGAATCACCCATTGGAGTTGGGTTTTCTTATGCGGTGAATTCTTCGTCCTATGAAGGTGTGAGTGACAAGACCACAGGCATGTTTCCTATTCTCTTTGTCCTATTGTTCGATTTTCTTGTCTTTAAGGAAATGCGTGCTTTCTTTATCATCGGATAAAATAGTAGAAGCCTTTTCGGTATAAGAGAATTGAGTTGCAACCCTTTTCCAAAAGTCTATGTATATCGTTCATAACACCTTTTGATGCCATTTTCTAAAGTGAAAAAATATACTAAGTGAACAGGTAGTACAATGTTCGCGTTCGCTTTGGGTTTTTTCTTATTTTCCTGTCTCTTTTACTGTATTTGGTTCCTTTCTGGACTTCTACTGCTGCGTCTTAACTTGATCTGTAATAATATTACAGCATTGGACAACTTGATGTTCCTGAGAAACTGGTTCGTCAAGTTTCCGCAATATAAAGACAGAAGCTTGTATTTGACAGGAGAAAGCTATGCTGGTAAAGATTCGTGTACATACAATTAGAATTCAATCCTATAACGAGAGAAATATGTCTAGACATAATGTTGATATCTATTTCCACAGGACACTACATTCCGCAGTTGGCAAAGCTGATGCTTCAATTCAATAAGAAAGAAAAGTTATTTAACCTGAAAGGAATTGCTGTAAGTTGATCATTTAATGAAAAGTGTTAGTTTGATTACGACGAATCTCGTGAAATGAAATATGTGTCAACAATGCAGCTAGGAAATCCAGTACTAGAATATGCTACAGATTTCAACTCAAGGGCTGAGTTCTTTTGGTCTCATGGATTGATATCAGATACTAGTTACAGATTATTCACTTCTGCCTGTAATTATTCAAGATATGTGAGTGAATACTACAGAGGCTCTCTGTCTCCAATCTGTTCCAGAGTGATGAGCCTTGTTACTACAGAAACAAGTAAATTCGTGGACAAGTATGATGTTACGCTTGATGTTTGCATCTCCTCCGTGCTCTCGCAATCGAAACGTCTTAGTCCTCGGGTATCTAGCTCTGTCCAACCCTTTTTCGACCATTTCGATTCGTCACATATATTTAAGATGTTGTCCAATTGCCCATTGTTCTTTCATTTGTGAGTTGCAGCAAGTCTCTGAGACTGTAGATGTATGCGTGGAAGATGAAACTGTGAATTACTTGAACAGAAGAGATGTTCAGAAGGCTCTGCATGCTCGTCTCGTCGGAGTTCGCCGATGGCTTGTCTGCAGCAAGTAAATGAATCCCTTCTGAGTTAATTCGAGTCGGCCAAGATTTTTTTTGTTCGTGTTTCGATTTTATTCCGAATAAGTTTCTTGTTGATCTTGTTTCAGCATTTTAGATTATGAACTGCTGGATATAGAGATACCTACGATCACAATTGTTGGTCAGATAATTAAAGCAGGAATTCCAGTGTTGGTGTACAGGTAGAGTTATGGTACCTAAGACACTGCCCACCCCACCCTGATTCCAAGATTGAATAAGGTTAAAACCGATCAAGAGTTCGGTTATTTCCAAATATTTCATTGGTCAGAAAGTTGGAAATACTTAGAATATCTTGTTACATATATGATCTTTAGCCCACCACCCCACCCTGCTTCCAGTGCTTGATTAGTTATATACTGATACGTGGACGTTATTGCTCGACAGCGGCGATCAAGATTCGGTGATACCTCTAACCGGAAGTCGAAAACTGGTTCATGCACTAGCAAGAAAATTAGGATTGAAGACAAGCACACCATATAGGGTGTGGTTCGCGGGGATGCAGGTCGGTGGATGGACGCAGGTCTACGGCGATATCCTCTCATTTGCCACCATCAGAGGGGCATCGCATGAAGCTCCATTCTCTCAGCCAGAGAGGTCTCTAGTTTTATTCAGGGCATTTTTGGAAGGAAGGCCTCTCCCAGAAGAATTCTGATCACAGATTTTGCATGCTATTACAGCAATTTTTTGTACAGACCAATGGTTTTTTTTTTTTTTTTTTTTCAATTTACAACGTTTTGGTTTTGATATATGAAAGAATGTCAAAGTTGAATGAAGTTTTATTTTCATCTGCACCAGCATTAATATTACCTCATAGGTATCATCATGGGATGATATATTTTTATATTACAAAGTTACTTAGTTTATGATAAATTTTATGAGAGATTGTAATATAATTTACATAAGTAAGAATATACCTCTTGATTATTTTTATATATTCATTAATTTATAGTTTAAAACAGTTTATTGGAGTCTAGTATACTTTAAATACATGTGATGTGTAAAAAGTTGGTTAATCTCCATTTCCTGAGGCATCATAAAGTGCATTTGATTTGTAAATTAACAAACTAAATTAACCGCTTTAAAACATTTGACCTGATACTTTTGTTCAGATAATAATAGTAGTTTTGATGATAAGATTTTGTGAATATGTATCTGTACTAGTAATTCTATTACTCACAAGGAAATATATTTGTTAAATAATTATTAAACAGGCCATTAAAGGGTTAATATCACCTTGAATTCTTTTGAAATTGAAACTGGCATTCAAGGTGAGAATACCTTTACAATAGGGAAATGGTTAACATTGGCGAAACGATCTAAGCAGGAGAATAAAAAAATTTATTTGAGCAGTAAACATATTAAATTAAATCGGAAGATAAATATTAGATTTTCGAAAAAATCATTCTACTTGTCCCTTCTTAATTCTTTTTCTTGGAAGGATTTTGCTAGATAAATTAGTATGAACACCACTAGAAACGATTTATGCATTTACAAATGGATCAAAATAAACATAAAAAGTAAACAAACAGTTTGTGGGAAACGGTAAATGAAAGCCTAGAAAATAAAAAAAATGTTTGTGATACGCTAGCGACCACCTCAGGCCCCTAGCAGGGCAACTGTTTACACTCACTCCTCTTGATACGCGAAGGCGACGACACTAGGCGAGAATCTCGCGCATCCGCATTACATGCGGAATAACTTGCTCGGATTAACTACCTAGCCCCAGTGACGACCCAATGAGAGGGCTAGTTTGGGCTTCAGCCCAGGCTCATATTCAACCTTTAGACTATATATATAGGCCCAGTTTCGTCCCCTTATAAAAATTCAGGTAAATGTCACTTCACAATCATTCACATACACACAATCTCTAAGCTTTTACGTATACTCTTGCTTTCTGCTCCAGAACTCCCCTAACTTAAGTATAGAAGGAGTTTCGCTGTAAACACTTCTAGTGTCCTCTAATTTGTCTCTGTTGGTTTCAGGCACCATAATACAAGATGTCCTCCTCTCATCAGTCCGTTTGAACCCGAGGAACGGGCTCCCGATCTCTCGACTTGGTGATAGCCCATCCGTTGAATAAGATTCAGTTACATCAGTTTGAAATACGAACAAACTTGAACAATAAATCTTGAGATTTGTCGTTGGAGCCTTATTCAGTTTGATGATTGAGTTGTGTTATCATCTGTCTGATGATTCCCTTCTCTTGTTTAGCTACTGCCTACAGGAAGCAGTGTTTTTGGAAGCGGGTTTGATGGAGCGGTTGAATCGAGAGCCGATGACCTGACCACTCTCTGTATATGCTGAAATCCAAAAGTGATGGAGTCATTTAAGATCTGCTGCGAACCAGTAAAATCAATTGAACCGGTGGAGTAAATCTTTGATTTCATTACTAACCGGGCTAATTCTTTTTGTATAATTAAACTTGTTTTCTTGGAAACTAGAGTAAGATAATCGGTTGCATGTTTTGTGTAAATGTGATACTCTCTCTATCTCACTCAATTATAAAGGTTTTAAAAATCTAATTTTTATAAAGCAAATTGTCTTATTGTCCTTATTAATTAACTAATTAAATCGTTTAATATGCATATTAAATAAGAGTTGATTGATAAAAAGAATAAGAAAAATTAATACTAAATATGGAAACTGAACTATATAATTAACACTGATTAAAAGGAAATCAATCCAAAACAAATGAGACAATGTCAGTGTTAGTTTCATATTTAGTGTACATTCCAGCTTGAGTGGCAATTATATGATATTTTTTGTGCATCTTAGAAAATTACTTAAAAAACTTTCAAAGTCAACTCATTCGCGATTCTAAGATTTTTTAGCTCGACAGCACTATCGCTTCAAAATTTTGAATTTATCCTATATAATCAATTTTTTTAGTCGTGCGATAAACAAAAAAAAAAATAGATAAATACAACTCAGAGAATTTCTCTCAAATTTCAAGTAAGACAATTTATACTGATTGTGAAAACCTACCTTCCTCTTGCGATAGGAAAAGCTCAACTGCATGCTTGATTGATTAAAGATACACCAATCTGTAATTGGGCTTTGACCTTTGAGAGATTCGTTAGGCGCACAAAAGACCAAACTAACAAGAGGCCCAAACTCTTTCCTCCAGTGTAGAGCCCGTTTACCTAAACAGCCTGATTAGAGTAAAGACTATCCAAATACGAAGCCCAGATCCACACTCCTCTCACTAATCTCTACTGCCATGAGTGTAGGTTTTCAGCATGCCAACATGTTATTCTAGAAGTGGCAATTAACAATCTAATCACGCAAGCTAACTATAGTTAGAGATCTCGAAATGGATAAGACTAGTCAAGTTGATCCAGCCGATACTATAAGATAGCTAGAGGCTACTAAACCACCAATTACCAAACTGTATTCATTTACTACTATCAATATATAATGTAATATATGAGTAGATGTCAGTGGACGCAATGGTGTATATCTCTGAAACGAATCGATCAAATTCATAGTTATAATTAAAAGTATTATATTATCAAAAAAATTATATAGTTTCATAGGTCACATATTACCCGTTAACAAAGGCATGTTGTATAAGATATTTTGTTTAGAAAAGATCTTATTGTTTAGAAAACTTAGTTCTACGGTCCATTTTGCATTTTCATAAACAATTTAATTATTTTTTAAAATCATAATTTGTATAAAATGTTTTTCAATAACTTGTAATGAAATTAATTCATTCCTTAAAAGTAACACAATAATTATTATTGATTTATAGATGATTGATCAGACATTTTCTAGCTATGCGTAACTTCTATGTATCGATGAAATGAGTTGAAAACTCTCCCGTGGCTGGAAGAGTACGTTAGGTATTCCATATTTAAACCATGAATAGTATTAACGTTTCCTTTTAAATTACTGTAGTTTGAGTATGGCCAATGAACTATCGTCGATTCGATCATGTTAACAGTGAAAATTAATATTTTAAATATGAAATATTATATATTTTTATCAAATGAGTCAGGTTTTTTATCACAAAATAATTATCAGATCATCTTATATTGGTTTCCATATTATAGTTTTGATTTCAAAAAAACTACTATATTTATTTCTTTCAATTTACAGGATCCCCATGGATATCACGTTGGGACCCGATGACCGAGCTGCATGCTCCCTATGCCGAGATGCCCAGATAGCTCGGGAGGATTACTCGTTACCTCTCAAGTTGATGCTCCATGGGAAGATCACGCCTTTGAGAGTTCGATCAGTTCATGCCTCTATAGGCTCTAAAATCACCAAGAATCAAGGAGACAATTTCGTCCAAGATAACCATCAACCTGAGTGTGATTTTCGCCATTAGAAGTGCCTCAGCGCAGCACGCGGGTAAAGAGCTCCAGCGTATCACACGTCGGGTAAGACGCTCATCGCCGTCGCCTAGCCCCGCTATAATACCCAGGTATGCTCCCTTTCACATTCATTCACATCTCCACCCGCTATCAGTTTACATATATTCTCTCTTTTGCTCTCTTTCTCCTGAGCTTCCGACCTTACTTAAACATCGGAGGGGTTTCGTCGGACATATTTCCGGTGTCCTCTGACCCGTTGTCTGTGGTTGTAGATCTTTTAAAGGCGTCGATCACCCTTTGTCAGCATCCATCCCGATGATCCGATCTCTCGAGGTGATAATAGCTTGTCGACTGAGAGAATTCGATTATGTTAGATAAAAATAATTTATTTCAAAGAATGATAACATGCACATTGGAACTTCCAAGAATAATAACATGCGTACAGAATTTCCAACATTGAGGTACCATTGACTATTATTAAATAGAGTATTAAAACATTCAATCTTATATTAAATTCGATTTGAAAAATTTTTCATATATTATTTATCTCAAATTAAACAATAATTAATTATTTATTTCATATAAAACAAATAATAATTTTTCTCACCTCATTCCATACATTAACTATTAATCTCATATAAATTAAATCATTAATACAACTTATATTATTTAACTATATTATATTATATATTTATTTATTTATTTATTTTAGAGTTTAAAATATTAAAACCAATAATTTATCATCTTATCTCAAATTTATTCAATCGAAAAATTCAAACATAATACTATTTATCAAATGCAATTTCAAATACAACCTCAAATATTTTATTTTACATATCATCTCGTTCGGTGAACCAAACATATATCACTTGTTCTAATATCGCATTTGTAACTTCATCTTTATAATCTCGGTTTAAAGCTAGCAGCATGTCTTTCCCATCTGTGGAAGTAGCCAGAAACTTTCCTAAGACATGGGTTTGACATATGATTTTCGGAAGAAAAAACGTTAACTTTGTGGTGGATGGATATGGTGAGGAATAGAGAGAAAATGACAACTTTTATGATTCCATAGATCTTGGATATTGGGCACTGCCCTCAGCTCTCAGGGAGTTGATCTCACGTATTATCAAGGCTTGTGGCTCGTCCCATTCTGTGAAAGGTGCATATCTCACCCAATCCCTCCCACAATTCAACCATTGTAACCTTAAAAATTGAATGAAGCTCCCATATACCTTGAGCCTAGAGAGCATTTGTCATGGCTAGGGCGTTGGCTTTACGAGGAAGACATTAATTTTAGCACTTTATTTCAGATTAAAGAATGGAAGGGCCAGCTACACTTGGAAACTATTAGTACATGATTTTTAACTACCATTCTGGTTTCAAGTTGTGGGCTTCATATTTCTTTCATCAATTTAAAATCATGCTGGGGTTTGGTGGACCTTCGATTGTTTATTAGAAACAAAAAATTTTTTTTTTAAAAAAAATATATGAGAAGCCAAACCTCTCAAGTAAAGCAAAATAAAAACTTTTACTGACTCCAAGGTAGGAAAACCCACCATATTTATTTAATAAAATATGTTGATTTAACATGTCATCTAATGAGAAAATGAAGTCGTCCTCTATCACGGGTCGATTTAGCCACGTACGCATATAATTGCATCTCACTCGAGAAAATAATGTATCTAATATTTCGACAACAGAGACTTAATTTGACATGGAAAAAGGCAAAGCTCATGAAACATAGCACGAATTTAATTAATTACCAACTATATACATACTAACTCAATTTGTAGGAATATATATATATATTCTCTTATTAACATCTACGATGTCATAAAAATTATCACACCGTTTCTCTCGTGTGTTAGTATTAATACAATATAATTTAACACTTTATTCCAAATTTAACCCTTTGAAACCAACATACTACTCTAATCAAGAATCGTTTTGTATCTAATTGATCCTTTTTATCATATCACATCCAATAATACAAACGAAGTGTATACATATGTCATTCCAAAATCTGAAAAATTCTAATATTTTTAGTTTTGTTATACACAGTACATCGTATATAGATTACAAGAAATATTTTTTGAGAACGCATTCACCTATAATAATAAAGCAAACGTAGATGGGACGTATAATAGGATCTGTATTTGATAGTTTAAAAAATGCATATTATTTTACTTAAAAATATGTATTAATATTCGATAATACTAAACTAAAAGAGATCGGTGGGAACATACGAACAGTTATCTTATCCTGTGAAGAAGAGCAGAGAGCCAATTAAATTTAAGGCGCCGCCTTCTCCCAAAGTCCCATCTCCAAACCAACTCTAAACCATACTTACGTTTCGAACATAGTTCACGATTTTCGCGCATCTCCAATTAAATTTTTTTTTTTCAGTTCTTAAAAAAAAATTTATTAAATACATTTTACAAAATGTCGATGCTTCATTTCCTAGGAAATTTAAATTATATTTTAGCTTTATTTGATATCAGTCTGACGATTTCATGTGGACATTGGTTTTATCGAATACTGTTACATTGAGTAATTGGTAAAATGAAGGCGTTTGGGAATTGCGAATTCGTTTTGCTTTTTAGGTGGAAAATTTAATGTCGCACTTTATCTAACGCTAGTAATTAAACTCAATATAAGAAATAAATTTTATACTCGATAGAGAGGAATCTTTGGGTGGAGTGATTTGGGATGTTCAATGATTTAAAATGAGAAATTCAAAAAAAATTTTATACTATAATTGACAAATAATAATGGAATTATGAGAAATATACCGTGGTTAGTGTAAATAAGTAATGGGTTGATTTGAGATTCAATTGTTAAAGTTGTTTTGACAATAAAAATGAATTTAAAATCTATGATTTCAAGTTAGTTTGTTTGTTTATTTATTTAACAAAAAAAAAGGAGTATATGTTTTAATAAGGGGGGCGTCATTTATAGAGAATTCGGATGATTGGCAAAAATAAAATAAAAATTGAACATTGAGATAATTGGAATGGGGTTAGTAGGGCATGGAGTATGCCTCTTCTGCTCTACATTTGTTTCTCGCTCCATAATATTTCGGGAATTAGATAGTTGAGAATTTGAAATGTCCAGGTCATCATCTTCTAGCAATTCGGGTAATACTTATCAACTCATAATGAGCCATTCAAATGTAGTATTGTCGTAATTTATCATCCACCACCAAATTTCACAAGTTTTAACTGAGATTTAGGACAACCGAGTTCGTGTCTACTGACATTCGCACAATATTTATCAACACGTATATGCATCCGTACAAATGCAACAATGACATGAGTACCACGCGTCGAGCAATCTCAAAGTCCTCGAATTAATGATGTCTCTATCTTTAAGCTCTTGAGTTAACCGTTTCCCGATCTCACACCTCCTGATATAACTAACGTTTCCGACTCATATTGTATAATTGACAACAAACAGCGTTCGAAGCTTTGTCTCTTGATCTGCAAACTCCGATCTTCAACGAACGCACATAGGACATAATCTAAATGACTTAAATGCAATCACCACATATTACTTTGGAGGTTATGTATGATAATGCCAATATTCTTATATTTTAGGCTCATGCACCTCAAAGTGCATATTTATGCGCCAAAGCCTGATCATTTTAAGCTCATGCACCTCAAAGTGTATATCTATGTGTATCAAGGTAAGCATAAAAAGCTCATATAAAATCATCATATTGATCAATTTTATGAGGTGAATTTCAATCTAAGTATGACTTTTTACTATAAAAATCGAACAGTCTCGTTGAACACGGACAAATATAATGTTGTTAGAGAGAATATAGATATTATTTGCATAAATCCTTGATTACTAGGTTGAATCTAACAGACATTGAGGTTTGGAATATCATGCATGAAATGAAAAGACATACATAAAAACTGGTCGTTCTTAGCACTTCAGTTCAGTTATCGGCAGATAAAAGATTTCATTGGTGACCACTTTATTGTAGCCGCAGACGATAACTCACACTATAATTAGCTTCACAGTTCATGGCATTATCCAAAATGATAATAATGACTTGTAATAATAATAACAATGATTATTATTTTGGAATATCTGGAAAAAATATCATTCAGTATTATTTTTTTATTACAGCAACAACAACTGTTTACCTCTGTCCCTTGTCCGCTTCCAAATTTCTTTTCATTTTCAAACACAATATATACATGTGTGTATATATATAGATACATAAGAACCATCTTTCTTCCTTTCTCTCTCTCTCTTCTCTCATCTCTCATCTAATCCTTTTTCGTTTTGATATTTAATAATATCATCTCTATGTGCCCAGCGATCTGGTGGAGATAGGAATCTCCACCGTAGCTCGCCGGGCGTGACATCATCAACGATCTGATGTGCTGCAGCCGCTGGAGAAGGGGGTGAATTCAAGGGAAGCTGAGCAAGAGGAGCTCATATTTTTCTTCAGGTAGGTGGCAAACCCATGGAAGGAAATTAAGCAAGAATATCACATGTAATTTGTTGAGGTACATTAACGTCCAATGTAGGAAAACACCATCCAGAAATGGAAGGAATTAAAGGTCTATGGAAGATGTTGTTTGCACGCCAAAGATACCTAGATCTCTCCTACATTTTCCCTTCCCCCTGCCTTCTCCCGCAATTTATTCCTTTTGTCCTCTCATTAATATATTCTCTCCGAGTTCATACGGCCCTCTTCAGATTCTCCTTCTTTTCTCTCAATTCTTGCTGTTCCTGCACCCTTTACCAATCTGTTTCTCTCTTTGGTACGGGTCTTTGAGTTTTGAGAGATGTCGTTGTGATTCTGTACCTGACCTTGCTTTGAAGTTTTTTGTTTACTTTTTGTTGAATTTGAGTTGTTTAGACTTTGATCCCCTTGAGAATTGTGGTCTTTCAAGTCCAAAGCTTGGAACTTTTTGGTCTTCTGAGGGTTTATGTTGTGTGATCTGATGTTTTTTATTTTGTGTTTAATCTGGAGTTCGAAATTTACGATGATCTTTTCTCGATCTGCTTCAATTCCTAATATTTATACCGCTTGGATTATGTTTTGGAGGGTTGCTGGATCTCGTTAACGTTCTGTTTTCTTTTTCAAATAGACTAGCCTTTCTTAAACTATTAAAAAAGAAAAAGTGATTGATTATGAAGCATTCAAATTCCCTGTTTTCATGTAAAATTTCCTGAAAGAGAAGTGTAGTTGGTGCTTGTTTAGGGCAATCTAATAGAGAGATAGAATTTATTAACATCACGCCTACTGGTAAATGATGTTCTTGAGTGCTGACCGTTGTTTTTTTTCTTTTTTTGTTTTTTTTCCTTTTATGAAATATTTGAATCATATTATGTATCACTTGTGCGTGTTTTCTCTGACGCTGGATCTTTTCGAACTTTCTTACAGAATCATTGAGTTTGTTCGTTTCTCCAATCTGAGGACAGGATATCTGTTAATCAGTCGGAATCTCGGAGATGACTAACCATTCGGGTGTACCTCCTTCATCTTTTCATCCCGAGGAAACACGTTCTTTGCATGAGGTATTAACTGGCATAAAATGTAAAAGAAGCTTAAAATCTTGTGAGAAATAAATCAAAGTATGGACTTGAATTGTTTCCCGCATCACCTTGCATCAGTCTTTTGTTCCATCCTCCTTCCGTTGACCTTTTTGGCATCTTTGCACCACAGTCATAATCACTCCCGATTTCTTCTTTCAAATTCTTTGCAGAGACAAGTTGGTGCATGGATGATGGACCACAGTCCCGGTTATATCGGTGAGTTGCTATGGTGTAAGGTTTATGGGGGCTTCTACATGGAAAATGAAAAACAATCTAGTTACTTGTTTCTCTTTCTGGATCTGCTTCCGATTTGTAGACTGTTTAAACTATACTTAATGTACTCTAACCTAAAATGAAAATGATGCCTTCATGTTTGATTCTTTTCAAAAGCTTTTTAGTTGAAAATTGTATCAATGTCTATTCTGATTGTCTTTTGTCAATTAATATCAATACTCGTCCTTGAGCGACTGATGCAATTAGAAAGGGGATCCCACCATGAAACACATTATATGTGTTTGTTGCGGTGCATGGTCATACCTATCATTGTGATCTAAGTGTAACAATTTGTCTCCGTACCCTGTTGCATTTACATGGAAGGTTACTAATGGATAATTAAATTCCTTATGCCAGATGGGTTAGCTTTTGTTGTCTAATAATGATTGTGAAAAAGTATTTCTCAATAATTTGTTATTATGTTTATGAATAAAATAATGTACAACTATTAATAAAAATGACAATTAGCTACATGATTATATCGACAGTTAGCTTTCCTGAACTTAACATTTTTATCAATAAATGCTAATGGTTTGTATGAAATTTAGTTCTTGTATTTGCTCGCAACCTGAACATTTATTTGCGTTGTTAAAAAGTTCATTTCCGCGTAAAAATTCTTGAAATGCCATCTTGCACTCTGGGAGAGATTATCGAATCCAGTGAGATTTCATATGCACCTACAAGCATTTTGATAAAAAGCAATTGCATTGACTTGCCATGTTTGTCTCGTAGTCCTTGAACGTATAAGACTTCTTGAATCAATTTTGGGGATTTTGTTAAATATGGTGCATTATTTGCAGGTGTGAAAGCTGGCGGTGCATTAAGAAGCACAGGTGTTACACCTATTGCGAATAGAATCCCGTTGGATTCCCCAGGGTTTTGGTCTTCCTGAATATTATCACGGTCATGGTAGAAATGTTAACCTTTCGATAGGGAAGCATATTGTTGCAGCTGAAAGAGCTGTCAGTCATTCCTTGCCAAATGTTCTTGATCATGAGCAAAGGACTAGAACAAATATTAATGTGGAGTCTGCCTCTGGTTTGATCGGTGGAGACAAAATAAATATCATGGGTTCTCAGGATGAAAACAGCCTCTTTTCAAGCTCAATGTCCGATTTATTTAATAAAAAATGTATGCACCACATCTCCTGTGTTAACTAATGCATCGAATGTGTTCTTATTTCAGAACTTATGCCAGAGAAAGCACTTGAACCATTCATTTTATTCATTTTTAAGCTTGAGATGCAAAGTGAACTGCTTTTTACACATATCTACCAACATCAAAGTTGCCATCAACCCTAGGAAGTAGATAATCTTAATCATTCCTTTTGTTTTTATATTATGCAGTAATATTACCTTCAAATCATACTGCATATGGTTACTCTGTTGGCGCCGCTGCCTCCCACTCTCAGGGAGAGGATGCTTTTGAGTCCCTTAAAGAACTTGAGGCTCTAACCATTGGTAATCTGCTTCCTGATGATGATGACTTACTTTCTGGAGTGACTGATGGATTTGATGGCATTGCCCAATTTCATGGTGGGGAGAATGCAGAAGATCTAGACCTGTTTAGCAGTGTGGGAGGGCTGGAACTTGGAGAGGATGGCTCGTTGCAAAGAAATTTCTCTGATGCGAATCCAAATACTGAAATGGGGTTATCTGAGGTTGCTCAATGTGGGGAACACCCATTTGGGGAACACCCTTCTAGAACACTTTTTGTGAGAAATATAAATAGCAGTGTTGAAGATTCTGAATTACGAATGGTGTTTGAGGTACCCGTGTCTTTGTGTTGGCTCTTCAAGTTGTAGGTTAAGCAATTTCTTTTTAGTAACATTGTTGTTGGAGTGGATTCTTATTTTCGATTTTCGTAATTCTAGCAATATGGAGATGTCCGCACATTGTATACTACATGCAAGCATCGTGGCTTTGTTATGATCTCATATTATGACATACGGGCAGCATGCAATGCATTGAAAGCTCTCCAAAATAAACAATTACGCCGTAGAAAGCTTGATATTCATTTCTCAATTCCAAAGGTAATGACCGGCTACCTTGCTCTTCTGCATTGGATTTAAACTTCCGTGATTTTTTTGTTTATCTATAGCTCATCTTAAACATGAAGTATCCTTTGTAAACTGTGTCTTTACTGGATAATTTTGACAGGAGAATCCATCAGAAAAAGATATAAATCAGGGAACTCTTGCGATTTTCAACCAAGATTCTTCAGTTTCAAATGACGAACTCTGTGAAATCTTTCGAGCCTATGGTGAAATCAAGGAGGTGACTTTTGGCCCCCTACTACCCACTTAGTACCTTACTTTGCAATCTATTGCAGCTATTAACTATTGTTATTGGGTGTAGATTCGTGAAACTCTGCCTAGAAGTTCGCACAAATTTATAGAGTTTTATGATGTTAGAGCTGCAGAATCCGCTCTCCGTGCATGGAATCGGGGTGACATATCTGGAAAGCAGTTTAAGATTGAATCTGGACTACCTGGTGGCTCTAAAAGGTGGACCTAGACACTCATATTTGTCTTCATTTCAATCTTGTCGTTGCTATTATTTTTCCTTCATTCTGGATTATCTTCCTTTATGAAACCTACCATGCACGTAACACTACGATTTTTGAGGTTTTTCAATGAGTTGAACCTTGTCCAGTGATGAACTCTACAGAGGATACTGTATTTCAGCTGATTCTAACGGATTTTCTGTGCTTTGTGTAGATTAAGGCAGCCATTTTCTTCAGAGGTGGAAATAGCAGAATCTGGTATTCAGTCGCAACACCATAGCCTTCCTAATATCCTGGCTACTGGATTTGTTGGTAATTTTATTTAGTTTTTACTCAACAGCTGACTTGTTTATAATTACCAGAAAAGTAGTTACGATGCTTCAAATAATTATTACAGGATCCCTGTCTCTTGGAGGAAGAACGTCCAGTATGGATAATGGTCCATACTCAGGAACTGGAGGTCCTCCTAGTCCACTCCTGGATAATGTGTTTCAATCAGGAGACCAATCTGGTGCATATTACAGCTTGCCTTCTCCAATAAAGGTTGGATCAGGAAATCATATGCTTACTAGTGAATCTGGCCAGTTGAGGAACCACCTGAATTTTGAGCTCCAGGGAGTGACAAATAATCATCCTCATTCACTTCCAGAGTACAAGGGTGGTTTAACAAATGGGCTTTCTCCTCTCTTTGGTTCTCCAAGTAATATGGCTGCAAATATTAGTTCTCGACCACCAGAAATTCTTGACAACCAGCAATTTTGTAGAGTCGGTAATGATGGCAAGTCATATGAGTTAAACGACGGTAAAACTTCACATGTTTCTCTGTGCTTTTCATATTCTATGCTAGACTTCCCCACTTCTGCTTAATATGTGGATACAAACCAAATTTCTTGGCTAGTTGCATTTAGAAAATCAGTTTGTCCAAGGCGGGAATGTAGAGTGAGAAAGATATATATGATCTTCTTCGTTTCAGGTTTTGGTTCCTCTGGAAATGGTAGCTGTGCTCCACCTGGCCATCACTACATGTGGAGTCATTCTTATAACCGACAACCTCAATCCAGTGCATGGCCTAATTCAACATCATTTGTCAATGGGATTGGTGCTTCTCTTCCTCAACATTTGCATGCAGTTCCTCGGGCACCTTCTCATATGCTGAATGCTCTTCTACCACTTAACAATCACCATGTAGGATCGGCACCATCTATCAATATCTGGGACAGACGACATGCTTATGCTGGGGAGTCACCTGATACAACTGTACTTCACCCAGGTTCAGTTGGGAACATGAGAATGTCCAGTAATTCACCACATCCGTTGGAATTTGTCCCTCACAACATCTTTCCTCATGCTGGTGGAAATTGTATGGACCTGCCAATTCCTTCCAAAAATAGTGGATTGCATCCTCACCATCAGAGAAGCATGATTTTTCCTGCAAGAGGCCAAATTATTCCTCTGATTAGTTCGTTTGATTCTCCCAATGAACGTGCTAGAAACCACCGAAATGAAGGCAACTCTAGCCAAGCTGACAACAAGAAACAGTTTGAGCTCGATGTGGATCGAATTTTACGAGGAGAAGATAAGAGGACAACCCTTATGATAAAGAACATTCCTAACAAGTAGAGCCTCTTTGCTTTTTTGTATTTATTTGTTTCCCGTATCTGATAATGTTTCCCTTGGTTTCAAAACCGTTGCTTCCCATTACATCCATGATGGTTTTGATTTCAGGTACACTTCAAAGATGCTTTTGGCTGCAATTGATGAACGCCATAGAGGAACTTATGATTTCATCTACCTTCCTATTGATTTTAAGGCTAGTATACTTGTATTTCCGAAGAATTGTTCTGTTTATTAATTTTTTCAAGGGTTTGCTTATTTATTTTGCAACGAAGTTGTTCCTTATTATTTCATGTTGGTTTCTGGATGCAGAACAAATGCAATGTAGGCTATGCTTTTATAAATATGACCGATCCTTCCCTGATTATTCCTTTTTATCAGGTATTTACCTTTGGTTCGTCAGATACTTGTTAGTATGTGTTGGATTGGTCCAAATGTATTCTCTTTTCTCGACACTGCAGACATTCAATGGAAAGAAATGGGAAAAGTTTAACAGTGAAAAAGTAGCATCCTTGGCATATGCTCGAATTCAAGGAAAGTCCGCCCTAATTGCGCATTTCCAGAATTCAAGCTTGATGAATGAAGACAAGAGGTGCCGTCCTATACTCTTCCATACAGAAGGTCCCAATGCTGGTGATCAGGTATGCGAACAAGGTGTCTTGCACACTATGGATGAATGTTGAAATTGTATTCCTCTCTCCTTGTTTTCCCCTTTGTTAAATTAATTCTAAACTCGAGAGATCCATGTGCTGTAGGACTTGGACTGACTTTTCAATTCTTGCATTGATCATTTTTTAAGTGAACTGGACCGAACTCTTGGATGTGGATTTTAAAACCTGACCTTGATATAAAACCCTCAAGATTCAAGAAAAATCAGTACTCTTATTTTTGTCTACTTCTGCTGCTGCAGGTTCCCTTCCCTATGGGTTCTAATATTCGAGCAAGACCCGGCCAGATCCGAGCCACAACCTCTGGGGAAAACAATCAAGAAGTCCTATCTGGTTCTTTCACCGGGGAGGATGTCTATGGGGAAGTATCAACTGCTTCAGGCAAAGAATCAGATTAAGTTGCTGCTTTCTTTTCTTGACTGCTAATCGTGGTAGATTCAAATGTGTTGCAGTAGTTTTCCTAACTGAATTTTATCTGTACATTATGTTACGATAAGAATAGCAGCAGACTGCATTAGCTAAAACATTAACAGGGGGAGGCTAATTTTCCTGCTCTTGCGAAACTCTAAGAGGTCGAGGGATTCATTGCCTGTCTGGCGCCTGTCATTTTTTTCATGAGCCCAACACAGTGACAGCAGGCAAAGCGAGGAGCAACATATGGAGCTTCAAAATTTTGGACTATTTTGATGTGTTTGTCATTCTGTATGTGTGCATAGAGTTTCTGAACTACAACAAATTATGCTGTTTGGAGGGGCTTCGCTCCGCATCTCCTTTTATTGGGCAGTTTTTGTTTCGTCTGCCCTATTTCGTTTTATTCTCTTGGTCTATTTTTGTTTTTTGGAGCAGTCTTGCTTAAGAAGTCGGAGCATTGTTATTGAATTTTTGTTGTGATGATTCAAAAATGGATAGAACGAGTTACCAGAAAACTTTACGTTCTTTGTTCCTTTTTTAATTCTGTCTTGTTTGAGATGAAAGAGTCTGCAAGTAGTACAATAGAGTTAGAACCATACATGACATGACGGCTAAGTTGACATGTAGCTCAGGTAAGATCGCATATGTTAGTAACTGATATATGATTCTATGGGACTAAGTTGACATATAGCTCAAGTAATATCGATTGATCCTACTGGTTCATAGGTTGCGGATCGATCTCGACCAACTATAGCCCCACTTGGTCCAAAGGCATGCGGAAACACAAGAAAGTGCAAATAAATTTCTGTCCCATAGATCATACATCTAATCATTTATTCAAACTCTTCTAAACCAAAGTGAATGCCATCTCTTGAAGTATTAAAAGTTGTAGAATGGGCCCCACTGAGTGGGGCAGGTTTTAGTACGAAGACTTTCCTTGGTCAGGCGTGGTCCTAGTTATGGCCATGGGTAAACATGATTGGAATCATAGCATTTGGCTTTTTGAAGGCGAATCTAGATTTTCCAAACTTTGGCTTGTGACCACTTCCATATTATTTTTAATGCTAAGCTACGGAAATGCAACTAGAGTAAATCTTTAAAAAAAATTTAAAAAGTGGAAAATGTGAATTAAGCAGAAAAACAAAACAAAATCTCGGGTTAAAACACAAAAAAAATTTCTGTTTTTGAATAATAAGTGTAGAATTACTTAGGTCACGCAAGATAGTCGTAAACATGAATGTCACAAAAAAACAATGGGATGCAGATTAAAAGAAAACAATATTCAGGTGGCTGCATATAATTCTCAAACATCCCATGAGTGCAAAGTAGCATGTGATTGGAATTGTATTTAAGTTGGCACTTTCTCATCATTTTCAGCAGGAATGTCGTCATGGGTAACTTTATCTCTGTTGTCTTCATCATCATTTTCACTATCTGCATCATCCTCGCAATCTTTAGCCTCCAACACTTCTTCCTCCTTCTGCAGCGTTTCAATCACATTCATCAACTCTCTGTTCACCTGCATATACCAGAATACATGTTTCTCAATTTCTGGAAAAAGAACAAGAAGAAATTACCTGATTTCTACAGTAGAATGTCCGAAAGCACACATAATCGATGTAGAGCATTACTTACCTGTGGATTCTGAAGGAAGTCAGATAGATCATTTGTGCAAGATGGGCATTTCATAATATTCTTCTGTGCTCTTAATGTCCTCCTCCCCTCGCACGTCCTCTGTTTTACAAAGGATTGACCGGCAAATGCACCCTCTAAGCATGCCTTACAGAAATTATGAGCACAAGGCGTAGTGAGCGGTAGAACCATCACTTTTCGACAGATGAGGCACATGAATTCTGCAGACATAGTTACACAGAGGCTTGAATCCCGATATTACCATATGGAGGGATCATAATAAAGGCGACCTTCGTCTAATTACGAGGCAGTTATTGCAAGATTGTTGAATTGAGTAGCACACCTTTCAAAAGCCTCTCTTTCACAGACCCATTTCGGCTTGGACGTTTTCTTTTCTTTGAATTCTTACCATCATCACCATCACCTTGGGTTTTTCGACTTTCTGGCGGAGGTTTTTTCCACATCCATTGACCCTTTTCCTCCTATATAAAAAAACGTAGATAGCTGGATTTTCCTCTTTACGAAAAAAGAAAAAGCACATGAAAATATTGAAGTTTTCTGCAGTTGAACTCGCTCAAGCCACCATGCAAAATTCAATTCACACAAGCACGTACAATCTTAAAGAAATTTGTTGAAATTAACAAAGAAGTCGTCCTATTTCTCACATCATAATCCCAGGCAGGACTTCCTTTCCTGTCAGTAACATCAGAAGCATGATTCAACTCTGGGACTTGAGGTAGTGGCCTCGGACGGTCACCTTGATTGTCACTGCATCAAAATCCATAAAACCTAAACATACAAGCCAAGAAAGCAGATAAATTAGGTGAGGCAGAAACAACAGACCTTGTCCATGGTGCGGGTTCATTATCACAACGAACAAATAGATATCGACAAACTTTAAATCCCTGCAATAAAAATTGACAAGAAAGTGAAAAGATAACATTATGAAACATGTCATGGAAGAATGTATACTAAGCAAATTTCCCACTTGAATTCCAGCTTTGCGCCAACACTTCTCGATCCTGTAAATCCCATCGTAGCGCACACCTTCTTGTGGTGCATAAGAAGAACGTTTCTCCTTATGAGACCTGCTAGTCAGGGAAACAAAGATTAGTTGAAACAGGGAATTCCGAAATGAAGCAATAAACAGATAGAGAAACTTTACAGTATTGATTGTGTCCTTCACAATTAACGCCCACACCGAATAACTAAAGCTAAAAGTGTTGGTTCACAAGGGAAATAGTCTCATTTTCGGAATTGAGAGAGACCAACCGATGCATCTCTCTTCAACAGAATGACTTAAATTCCAAAATAACTCGCACAATCAGAAAAATGCACAGGGCAAATAAATATATACAATATTCACCTTACAACTCGAACAGGATATCCCTGACGACAACTAACTCGTAAGGCTTCGTTTTGCTTCGTAAACTTTTGGTCAAACGACTGATTTTTGGATGTCCTTTTATTCCCACTGAGGTCACGCCCACCACTGATTGCCAAATAAGACACCAAAAGAAATTAAGATGCTAATATGAAAGTGTAGAGGATGTTTATACATCAAATAAAAAATTATGAACCAACAACCTAAACCTCAGTAATTCATCCAAGGTAGCTAACAAATTCGTTCGTGAAAGAAATGCTGTGGCTCAAATTAATGAGCAGGATTAAGTTTCCAACTTAAAATTTCTTATTACCAAATCTAGTAGATATATGATATCTTAGGGATTACTTAACAACTAGTTCATGAAATATGGAATAGTGTGAAGGCTTCAATAACCTCATTTTTTACATTGGATTCATGGAGGAAACAAAATCCATTAGGTCAGAGTACACAAACATGACAACATACCCATCAAAAACCTCAATGACAAAAAATATTATATATATTAAAAGACACAAGTGCCTTCAGTGGGAAAAAATAGTGTCAAATCAAACCTACCAATGAAAGAAAGCATTAAATGGCATGATTACAAGAAGACAATCAGAAAAACCAGGCAAAATCTTACTTAACAATTTAATCATGCAGATAAAGATCCATTCAAATTCAAACACAGGCTTTGGCAGCCTCGCCATCTTGTTTTAATTCAAAAGATTTTAAAAAGTACGTCTTTATCAAGTCCACTTAGAGATCAAGCAAAGAAAACCCAAAACTTTAAACAGAAACAACATTTCAATCTTAAATACTTCATATAAGAATTGAATACACCTTCCCGTGTAGAGGAACCAATCACCATTGTCCTCATCATCTTCATAACCCCCAGATAATGCAACAGACTGAGCCCCGTGATCTGACTGGCCTGAAATACCTGCAACATGGGGAAAATGAGCACCCCATTGCCTGCATTCCATCCTGTCTTCCCAACTCTCTCCAACCAAAACACCCAAATTCCTTCCCGGGTCATTCTCTGCTGTAATTGGACCAAAATAATCCAGAGGAATTGTGACAAAAATCTTCCCACTGCAGGCGTTAGCCTTCCCAGTTTTTTGTGCTCGTTCGGTGGTAAATGCTTTGTCAGGACGATCTTGGTTATGTATAAAATGGTGGACCTTCAGAGTGCCAACCGAATAACCAGTCTGGGAAAGTTTAGCCATTCGAATGGCCATAACCATTGCAGAATTTATTCGAGGTTCCATCGCCATCTTGGGTGGAATTGCCTTGCGACACATAGCACAAGTTTTCTTCTGCTGCTGCCCTACCCATTTTTGGAAGCATCTCAAGCAGAAGTTGTGGCCGCATGGGGTCTGAACAAGAGTAAATGTAAATTAACAACAGCTGCCACTTCGTAAGATCGCTCAACAATTCAACGCAAATAGGTTGCATTTCATTGATTTTATCACAAATAGTCACACAATCACAATGGAAATGAACAACACGCGTAACACATAAGAAAATGAGAAAAAAGAAAAGGAGAAAAGCGTATTACAGCATAGACTAACATAATCACCATGCCACGATATATCAACCCTGGTTTGCTTTAACAATCTTGTAATACCGGTCTCTGCAATTTCATGCTATACAAGGAACAGTTACAGGTGTTCCATACCATATATCAACCATGGTTCGATATAACTGTCTCGTAATACCTGTCTTTCCAATTCCATTGCCACATCAACGAACGGTTACACGTGTCCATGCCAGTTTTAGTTAAAAGGCCCAAAACAATACATAATCATATATCTCTCAAAAAATTTCAAGGCATACGACAGCAATAATTAACCAAACTTACCTATCTAAACAACACTTACAAAATTATGTATGCATCATAACAAATATATCCACACATAACCTTTGAGGTAATCTCAGATGAAAAACAGCAAATATACATTTAAATATTCTTTACCAATATCTACATGATGAAATATGGAAATACATTAGATACAAAAGTTGCAACATCATTCAATGCATTAGAAGATATATATGGATAGCTGATACCAATGAGTGATGAAAGCAAAATTTTCTCATGAGAATCATGTGGTTAGTGAAGGCAAGTGATCTCAATTATCGTTGTTTTTACGAGATTCTTTTCTATTCATTTATTGATTTAGTTTGTCCTCACGAAATGTTTCTTACCAATTATGTTTCCTTTTATTTCATCAAAATTAACAAGCTTTGTTTTATGCCACGATTACTGCTTTGATTCATTTCAACTATAACGAACTTCCCGCCAAAATCCCCGGAGATACACCCCAATACAAATGCCAAACCTATGCAGTTATATTTCTTTCCTATGTTTCTGTTCTGTTCGCTAATTGGTATAGTTTGTCATCATAGGAAATGTTCTCTCTTTCCTATTATGTTCCTAAAATAATACAATTCTTAATCAGATGGCACTGTCAAGCATCTTGATGGTGAACATAAACCAATAATTTGAATTTAGTGCTTGAATATTTTTTGGTGCACTGTGATTAGCTAACTATATAACTTATAACTTAAAACAATGTGCATTGATCATAAATTCCCCCACAGGACTTGATTAACTTGACAGTTCATACAAACACTTGGAAAAGAAACCAAGCCCCAAATGACCCAGAAAGCAGATAGACTCAAATCTTTTAAAATGATACTAGAACGCATTTTTCTTGCACCAATTACGTCCGGCAGTCGCACTCCATATCAGAAACAGTTTACGGCGGAACGTCAAATACTACAAAAACTAACCCTTAAAAAAATTCAAGGATAAACAGGCGCATTTTAATTTTTTGAGAAAAAAACCATAAATAGGCATCGGTAAGAGTCAACATACGGAGACGGGCCTCTCGAGAAGCTGCATGCAAATGGAGCAATTGAACTTATCCCCCAAAATCTCCAAAACGCCCCCGGTCCCGTTCGTCTTCTGCTTCTTCTCATCGGCATCTCCGCCGCCGCCCAACAGTTGTTGACGCAACTTCGCCTTCTGCTGGTCGGTCAGCGAAGCATCAGACTCGATGGCCCGAACTTTTTCCACCAGCCCCCCTGCATCAGCAGCGGATTTGGCTGCGGGCTGAGAGATGCCGGAGCAATCAGGGCATTCCCACTGAGCCACATCCGCCATAGTTTTCGGCGGGGCCGTGAGACAGGTGGCGTGCCAGGGAGTGACGCACGTCTTGCAGGTGATGGTGTCGCTCTCGAGGGCCTTCTCCTTGCACACCATGCACATTCCATCGGCGTCGCAGGGGAGGTCGCTGGGATCCGCCATTGGATTGCAGTAAATGGAAAGGAAATCAATAGATATGCAGCGCAGCTTTTTGATTATCAATGTCGTTCAATTATGAAAATTTAATATGAAGTAAAAGTGAAGTGGAGTAGTTGGGGCGTGATTTATAAGTGCTCAAAAAGATGTTTTGAAATCGTTTGGGAAAGAGAGCGTTTGAAATATTTCATTTTTGGCCAGCTTCCCTCTCACTCGTCTTCCTATCTATTTCTTAGGTTTTTTCACTTTAGAGAAGGCCACACCCACTCAGAGGGTCATATAAATTTGTAAAAATTTCAAATGCCATACCCAAAATCCCAAAAAAGAAAATCTTATTAAATATTATGATACAGTAAAATAATATTGCATTTAGTTATATTAAGATTTACATTTGTCATATTTTTTCCTTTCTTGTGGTTGTTTTGTTCTCTTGATCTACGTTATTAAATTGTCTTTTCCAAAAAAAATCTATGCATATTGCTAACACGACAAAATTAGGTTGTATTTACATTTATAGAGTGTATATAAATCGAATTTAATTTTTATAGAGTGTATATAAATCGAATTGTTAAAATTTAAGGCCCGTTAACATTTATTTTCCCCTTTGAATGCACCGAACCGCACACCATCATAATCATCTGAGTTAACCCTCGAACCGGTCGGACTAAGGCGGTGCCTCGATCCATCGCGGCTCTAAACTATTAATATATTTTACAATCTGTTGAAATTCCTTTTATATCTCGTGCACGCCATATTTTCAATTTAATTTTGCATTCAAGTCGATCGAAATTTATCTGAATTAACAGAAGAGAAGAGGGGAATCTCCATTAATCTAAGATGTTGCGAGTAGCAGGCCGGAGGCTGTCGTCTCTTACATGGCTATCTGGTCGGGCTTCGGCAGCCGCCTACTCGGCCCGGAACCCTCCCGCCGCCTTCAATCCATTATCTGATGACCGCACGACATTCATGTCCTCAGCTCCTCGTGCTAATTCATATCTAGATCAAATCAGAGGTTCGTTGCTGTCCATCGTAGTTTCGTTTTTTATTTGCATTTTCCTCGTTTGGCTGGACGATTAGGTGATATATTGTTGATAAAGTTGAAGTATTCGGTTAGTTTTACCTTTGGATGGGATTATTTTTGGTGCTTGATTGTTTATTTCGGTGAATGAGCTGTCTTTGCAAGATCTGAAATTGCCTTTGTCAGATTGTGATTTTGGCTGTGATATTAATTTTGTTTCCATGGATTTCTTGTGGTAGTATTGATTTTGCGGTGTTTATTTAATAATAATAATAATTGAGTGGCCGGGGGTGTTAATTGATATGGGCTTCTCCTGGTAAAACAAGTTCTGATGCTGCATATGCTGTTGATTTTGAAAGTTTGTATCAGCTTTCATTTGGAATTTACTGGTGATTTGGGATTTTAGGTTCATGTGCTTTACCATTTGAGACAGGCAGTAACTTGTTTCTCTCAATTGGTATGCACATATGTTCTTGTAACCCACTGCTTTGATTATTACTAATGAGGAAGAAAATTTAGTAATTTTTTGGAAGGACAATAATACTTGCAAAGTGCCATTGCATCATCTTACCCTGTTTTGTGGAGTAAAATACCTGAATATGTTCTAGCCTTTCTGTGAGATATTCTGGGAGTTTGATATTCAGATGCAATCTGTTGATCAGGATTCTTGCTGTTTTAAAAATATTCTATGTCAAGTAGAGCTCTGTCTTTTTACCAATGAAAAGGACTGAGTAGGCAGCGATGGCATGAAGTTGAAATGTGTGTGCATATATTGGAGAGTGTTTGTTTGGGTGCTCGACACTATATCATTGTGATTGTTCTGAGGCCTGATTATGTTCAGGCTAGTAGGAGAGTTTCTACAGCTACATCGAATCAAAAGTTAATCAGTCCGTAATCATGCTTTTTCACTTGGTTGCTTCGTGCTACCCTTTCACATAAAAAATTTGGTGTACTTATTTGCTCCCGTCATGTCATTGGCTGTGTTCCAACACCTTGGCATAGTCGGATCCTGTAATTTGATATGTGGTATTCTTTTCTCTTCTGTTCACTGTCTCACTTCTCAAAAGTCAATTCCCTTCATAAATGTGTTATAAATGTTTGGTTTGAAGATAATCAGCTGATCGCTTATTTGTATTAGTCCCATTGTGTTGTGAGATATGACTATTATTTTTTGTGATCAAAACAAGGGAATGTGTTACATCTATACAGCTGTGTGCTACTACTAGTCAATAATGTTAGCTCATATTTCGAACTCAAATTGCATTAAATTTCTCAGTGATTTTTCAATTCTACAAGTTAGGTGCCTAACAGATTTCAATCATACGTGAACCTTGATGAAAATATTCCAGGATTTTCATCTGGTGCCCTTGCACCTGGACAGAGATTGATATAATTCCAGATCTCCCAGCTACAGTGCCGCAATCAAGATCCCAGCTCTCAAAGATTGTGTATGATGAGCACAATCATGAGCGGTATCCACCTGGTGATCCCAGTAAACGTGCATTTGCATACTTTGTTTTGACTGGTGGCAGATTCGTGTATGCATCACTGGCCCGTCTCCTGGTTCTCAAATTTGTTTTGAGCATGTCTGCAAGTAAGGATGTCCTTGCTCTTGCTTCACTTGAGGTGGATCTAGCCAACATTGAACCTGGGTCAACTGTTACCGTGAAGTGGCGTGGGAAGCCTGTTTTCATTAGACGTCGGACCGAAGAAGACATCAATTTGGCCAACAGTGTTGATCTTGCTTCTCTTCGTGATCCGCAAGAGGATTCTGACAGGGTGAAGAATCCAGAATGGCTTGTGGTGGTTGGGGTGTGTACCCATCTGGGTTGCATTCCATTGCCGAATGCTGGGGACTTTGGTGGTTGGTTTTGCCCTTGCCATGGATCTCATTATGACATCTCAGGCAGGGTTCGCAAAGGACCTGCACCATTCAACCTAGAGGTTCCCACTTATAGCTTCTTGGAGGAAAACAAGCTATTGGTTGGGTGAAAAAATTGCTTTGATAGGAACGTAATACAGGAGTTGAATCTCGGACCTTCTGTTTGTGGTCGTCTGTGATGTGATTTGACTTGAATTTTGTATTTGCTGCGCAGTGTGTCTAATAATGCTGGCTACTAGTCATTTATTTCCGTATGAAGAACTTGTTTCAAGATCATATCGAGTTTTCAATGACGTTATCATTATTATCATTTTTGGATGACGTTGTGACATTTTCATTTTGCTCGAAGAGTAGAATAAGAATCATATTTTTGTGTATTATATTTTCATCATATTTTTATATGAGGGAGTTTTTGTTTATGTCCACACCTATAAATTTCTGTCATAAAATTTGAACGAATACACGTCTAATCTAACAGAACAGGGGTTGGAACAAACCCGATTTTTCGGTACATCGAATTTATCTTATCGAGAATGTTTACATTTTAGCAAAAATGTTTTGTGCGCCAAAATTTTAGTTATTATGGTACATTTTTTCCTATTGGTACAATGTAAGATAGTGGTATGTCGTATTTTTCCCATAATCTATAAATTTTCATGTGTCGAAAATCGACCCGGTGTATGTACCAGCAAACGGAAACTAGAAACTAATAATACCCTAGATAAGCAAATTTGTCTATATGCTACGTTCCTAATCAAACATCCACGTTATTTTTTAGATGAAAAAACAAGAATCCTACAATTCAATGAAGCACCAATGACCAATTCATATAATGTGTTGTGACCACACTGGCAAGATAGATAAATAAGATTTTCAGGCAGCCGACAAATAATCTTGAGCTGAACAATAAACTCAAAAAGGTTTGGAAAAAGAGACAATCAGGGGTGTCTGATGAAATCAAGTATGCAGCAGAAAATCCAACACACTACACATAAAAAATAATAATAAATAAATAAAGGACTTGGCTTGAAGCTACTGAAACTTTCAGCCAATTATTTAAGGGCAAGCTCCCTGCGCCTATACCTCACCATAACCTTTCCTTTGACGCCCACCACCATGGCATTCCAGTCAATCTCTGGAAAAGGTGAAACAAGCTCCAGTTCAAAATTTCTTAGCAAATGGCTCCATATTGCCTTGATTTGCAGATATGCAAATGGCTCCCCGAGACAACCGTGTCTGCCACCACCAAAAGATATGTAGGAGAAAGCTCCAGCTGCCTTATCCTCCTCTCTCCCTGGCCCATACCTGTCAGGATCATAAGTATCTGGATCTTTGTAGATGTGTGGGAGTCGGTTTGCGAAGGCAGGTGAAGTGGCTACAATGTGGCCCTTGGGAATGTCGTATTCGATACCTTCTCTGGTTTTCACACTGAAGTCATTATGTGAGCTACGAAGAAGCATTATCAGCGGAGGGTGGAGTCTCAGGGCTTCTTTTATGCAACGATATAGGACTTCCATTTCAGATAAAATGTCATAATCAACCTTATTCCCATGCCTATCAATCAACTTCTGCTGCTCATCGAGCACAGCTGACATGTATTTTGGGTTGCAGAGGAGGTACGCCCCTGACCATGTGGAAGTAATGGAGCTTGTGTGCTGACCAGCGAAAAGAGCGGCAATTAGCAGACCAGTAACCTCCGACTCGGTTGTGGAGCGCCCATTTTTATACTTAGAATCTATGAAGCATTGCAATAAATCATTCTGTGTCTTGCCTGTTTCTCTTCGAGAATTAATAATGTTAGCGAAAATCTCAGCAAGCTTCTTACGAGCTTGGTCACGACGGCGATGAGCAGGAATTGGAAGGTATGGAAAAATCACACTGATGGGAAGCATTCCATTATCAAGGTCGTGAAAGAGAGCTGAAACATCTTCAAAAAGCTGATTACGAACCTCTTCACCTAACAGACATCTACTCGCTGTCAATATGATTAGGTGTTCCAACTCATACTTCAGATCCACTTCACCACTATCTCCCCATTTTGAGAAATATTCCTGCTCAATTGTAGAGAGTGAAGATAGGCCTCAGTAGTTTCTCCACAGTATGAAATGAAAAATTGCATGATTAAACCAAAAAAAAATACACATCCAAGTTCGAATATTCCTTCTTTTCGTTCAATATGAGGTGCATTTGGCAAGTAAGCCAGGTACAATCAGTTGAATAAGAGAAGAGGGTCCAGAACTACTGAATAACTGTACTGATTTCCAAAGGCGAAATTCAAAAATTAGCAAGAGTAAGGCCTTGAGTAAGTTGTGAAAGCTGCAAGCTACTCGGCCCACGTGATAATATGACTTTGCTTATACATAAGGCCACAAGATTATGGACTGGCATTGTTTGGAGTTTAGATTAATTATTGCTCAGACAAGTGTTCCCAAGTAAAAAGGTCAACCTTTGCACCATTTAAAGACACTTATCAAACAAATAAAATTAATCGCAAAGATCATGAGAGTACCTCAGCCTCCATAACCATCTGATCAACATAACTTTTCAGATTATTAACCCTGAGAGCCTCAGTGAAAAACCTGAACTGCTCCTGCCTAACTGTATAGTCCACATCAAACACGACCCCCGGCCCGAATGTAGGCACATTGAATTGGTACACCTCTTGCTGACTGAGTTCAGATTCTGGGGCCTTGAAGAAATGGGCAGAAACCTCAGGCCCAATCAGGAAAGTCATGTTCTTGTTGAGCAATTTCAGAGTGAACACGCTCCCCATCTTAGGGTACTCCTCACGGAGCATCACGATCGGTCCTTTCAAGAACCGCACTAGGCCACCCAGCACCGGCCACGACTTCACTGTTGGCGGCAGCCTCTTTTTGGATCTCGGGATTATCAATGCATAAGCAAATTTCGCCACCACAAAAGTGGCCAGCAGAAGGAGCCCCACGCTGAGGATTTTCTTGTAGGCCGGGGGTGATTCCTCCACATCCATGGCTACCATCATCGCTCCGCCGAAAAGTCTGGAAATTTCACGAAAAACAAATTTTTTTGTTCAGAAAAAAAGACTCGAGTCCTACTTCAGTTTCGACCACTCAAATGCAAAAAAAAAAAAAAACCATATATAGAATGAAACGGATAATGGGGAATGATAAGCAAAAAATCATAACTAGGGATTCGCATCGGAAAATAACACAAACCCACGCTTAAGTCGAAGAAATAGGGTTAAGTGGACGAGAAAGATTTCACCTTGTAATACTATGATCGACTGGGTATGCTTTAGTGCTGGATCTTGGTAGTGGGAACGAACTAAGTACACTCACTCGCATATAAAAACAAGAACAAGAAAACAAAACAAAACAATTGAGACCCTCATTTTTTATTATTTAACTTTAACACGTAATAATAAAAAAATATATATATCAATAGGAATCTCCCAACTCAATCTCGATTAACGAGGTGTCCTTTAAAACCCATCGTTTTCTGCATAAACTATGGGCATCTAATTAGTTGGTTCTTTGGGCCTGGGTTTTGTTGCAAGCTATAATTAATAGAAATATTATTTCAAATCTTTTAATTCAATATTTATGGATAAGGAAAAAGAATAGTTCGATATGATATATTAAAAAGTCAACCTTATATATGGTAGTTATACTTGGATTATAAATTTATGAAATAATTTTTGTTGTATAGACTGAATGGCCACCGATGGGTCAGTTTTTAATTAAAGTATTATATTTACGGTGATGTGTAAATCGAGCAAGATTGGTTTACTCGATGTGTACGAGATAGTAGAGAAAAAATAAAGAAATAAAATAAGTTGAAATCACCAATAATACAAAGGAATGAAATTTGGATATCAGAATATTATATTAAAAATTGAAAATAGGTCATAGTCGCAGGCATTATTATATCGTATATAAAAGATACATGTTTGTGTTTGTTGCAAATTTGTAAATATAAATAACTTAAAAATAAATATAGCATATAAAGTTGTCCCATGGCAATCGATGTGTAATTATAAGAAAGCATGAAAATTAGCTTAAGAGCGAAAGAAATGAGGAAAACGTTTTGTTCCAGACAAAAGTCTGAGTCAACCCTAGTACTAACCTTGTAAACATGGCTTTATCGATGCTGTCTGTGTGGATACTGCCCACAAATGCAGGTGGTCATTCAGCAGCTGACATGTGCGGCAAACAGTAGAATTAAAAATAAAAAGCAGCTGCTAAAAAAAAAAAGAAAAATCAGCTGTTTTTTTTTTTTGCGGCTTTTTAAATTTTTTTGCAGCTGAGTTTTTT
>KV015600.1:58381-69974 GCA_001598015.1 Dorcoceras hygrometricum
CACCCTTTTCTTTTTGATGAAAAGAGTACATTTGACACATCACAATATAGTTTTACTTCACATAATCTGTGATTTTGATAATTATACCTTGCATTTCTTAAACTTCTATTGCTATAATTTGTTAGTTTATGTCATTTAATCTACTGATCCAGCTTAATATAGTTGAAATTATACTAAACATAAAAAAAGAAATCATAACATTTGAACTCATTATAATCCATTTAAACTTGTGTGAAACTTGATCGAATTACTTCGTTAAACTTTGCTTTGTAAAATCTTGGAGAATATAATATATGACCACTTTTTTTAGTACGTCTTCCTAATTTTTCTGGGTTACAAAGTCTAATTCGAAACTATAAATAAACATAGGAGGAGATGCAAGATTGACAAATCATATTTTTTTTGTCGACATTTTATGAATATTTTCTGTGGAGATTTTTAAAATCCGAATATGTATATATTTTGGGCTGTCTTTTCGCTTACAAACATAAATTTTAAGAAAGCACAGAGCAAAGGAAGTCAGATCAAAGTCCTATCTGTAACATAAATGGGTAATCGAAGCCATCGCAGGCTAGAAATATTTATATGGTCTGGGCCTAAACTGAATGGGCCTACAACATTAAGATTTTAATGGGCCCGGATTCATAATTATCGAAAGCGGAGGGAGCCTGGGAAATGGCCGTGAACTCAGCAGGCTTGTTGAAGTAGTTCAACACATTGCTGTACGTCGAACAGATTGTGGCACTATGCGTGGTATTTGTGTGAGTCCTCGGAATGGGATGATGCCAGAAGCCATTTTGAAATTCTAAACATTCAATAAGCTCATAAAAATTTAAATCATAAAAATGATTTTTATGATTTGATATATTTTTATTGATTTTTATAAAATATCACAAATTTGTAAACAGAAGTCGTTTGCAAGATTTTCATAGACATTTCATACGTAACCTCCTCGTATAACTTTGTGGACATTGTATCTTTACTTATACCTTATTATTTAACTCATCTGAATTCATAATTGTTTGATCAGTTAAACATAAATTTTTATTTATTAATGTAAACAAAATCTACTTCTTCAAAGTTCTTATGTTTGGTCCTTTATCTTTATAGAAAGTTAACCCATTAATGACTAACCTCCTGTATAAGACAGAGACCCTTTGGCCCATACAGGTTGGTAAATCGAGGTATGCACGAGTAGGCAGGGATCCGGGGGAAAGGATTCATATAACGGACGAATTCCCAGAGCATACCCCACAATATTTCAGTGAGGCATATGCTCCACACGAGAATCGAACCCGTGAAGTCGGGGAAGTTATTCCCACATTACCCACCCCAAATCTTACCAACTCGCATGTAGGGGCTATGTTTGCTCTTTTAGTGATATATGTGCATGTATGAGAGAGATATGTGTGTCTGCGCGCTAGTACATTTCTAAAAAAAATTTGTCATTATACGTTTTATGTTTAACCAATGATTTTTGAGTAAAAAATCTACAGATTAATTAAAAATCATTAATTTCCCTGTATTGTATACACTCGCATTAATTTGTGAGCCAAAACCTGGTGTGATTATTTTAAATATGACATTAATTACATATTTTGTTGAATTATTGCAGATTGCTTATTATTGCTCAGGTATGTAACAACTATTTCATCCTATTAATTGGTCAACTGATTGCTTCACAGTACTTATCCTGGTGTGATTATTTTAAATATAGTATAAATTACATATTTTGTTGAATTATTGCAGGTTGCTTATTATTTTTTTAGGTATCTAACAAATATTTCATCCTATTAATTGGTCAACTGATTGCTTCACAGTACTTATCCTATATTCGCTGTCCGCTGCTCGTCTACACCACCACCATTGATTCTTACACTCGAAAGACTTTCGATGGAGGATTTTATAACTATCACCACAACAAATAATATTAGAATAATACAAATTAATAATGCAGAAAGATATTATCGTCAAATTCATATTGTCTTATTTTAAATGTTTTTTTATAAATCCAACATATACTATAAATTACATAAAAATAGATGTTTTTTTGTCATATCATATTACTTTAATTAGTATAAAAGAATATAATTTATTGGGTTCAACGTGTAAAACTATCTTTTGGGAGACTGAGATTAGTGACCTCCTGGTAAGTTTTCGTGTATCAAGATATTGTCATTACGTCGATTGATCTGGTTGGTTCGAGCATATGATCTGTTCGAGCTTTGGAATTCCGAGGTCTGGATGAGGTCTGCTTGACCAGGGTATGACTTGCTCGACTCCAGAGGTATGTCCGGGTAGAGGTATGACCTACTCGAGTTCTGGAGTTCTGAGTTATGTTCAGGAAAAAGCATGTCCTGCTCGAGCTCTGGACTTCTAAGGTATATTCGTGCAGGTTATGACCCGCTCGAATTCCGGAGTTCCGAGATCTGTTTGAATCTCAAGATCGCTTACACAGTTGTATCAAAGTCAATAAATTAAGTTTTAGTATTAAATAGTGTTCAACTATTTTTTTTTAAGTGTGTAAGTCAATCATAATTTTTCTAACACATGATTATGGTATGTGATACCGCTATTAATTTTCATCTCGGGACCCGAGGAAAGAGCTCCTCTTAAAAAAAAAATGCAGGTGATCTTCCATCTTGGGCCTCAGCTCTTCCAGGAAGACCTCTAGCAGGAAGACCTCAGCTCTTTCAGAACAAACTTATAAGTCCGATCAGTTCGGCACTACAAAGCCCAACACCCGTTGGCACCAAATCTATGCTCGGGAATCTCTTATCTTGCTCTGCTCGGGAATATATTATTTGCCCTGCTTGGGAATCTGTTATTTGTCCTGATCGTGAATCTGTTATCTGCCCTGCTGGGGAATCTATTTCTCTGCTCTGTTCGGGAGTCTCTTATCTTGCTCTGCTCGGAATATATTATTTTCCCTGCTCGGGAATCTGTTATTTGTCCTGATCGTGAATCTGTTATCTGCCCTGCTGGGGAATCTATTTCTCTGCTCTGTTCGGGAGTCTCTTATCTTGCTCTGCTCGGAATATATTATTTTCCCTGCTCGGGAATCTGTTATTTGTCCTGATCGTGAATCTGTTATCTGCCCTGCTGGGGAATCTATTTCTCTGCTCTGTTCGGGAGTCTCTTATCTTGCTCTGCTCGAGAATATATTATTTGCCCTGCTCGAGAATCTATTATTTGTCCTGATCGGGAATATGTTATATGCCCTGCTGGGGAATCTATTCTCTGCTCTGTTCGGGAGTCTCTTATCCTGCTCTGCTCGGGAATCTCTTAATTTGCCCTGCTCGGGAATCTGTTATTTGTCCTGATCGAGAATCTGTTATCTGCCATGCTGGGGAATGTATTCTCTGCTCTGTTCGGGAATCTCTTTTCTTGCCCTGCTCTGTAATATATTATCTGCTCTGCTCGGAATCTATCATCTTGACCTGCTCGGGAACCTGTTACCCCGACCAGCTCGGCACCAAAGCCCAGTTCCGCACTGGCACCTCCTCGCGTAACTCTTCTACGTGAGTGCATAAGCCCGACCAGCTCGGCACCTGTAACGCCCCAAAATCCATAAGACCACAAATTCTAAATCCTTATAATTTGAGAACCCATTTCTAATTTCAGATTTCAGCATTGTTTATTTGTTCGAATAGCTGGTTTCTAATTTTCAGATTTCATAAGGTTCCGATCAGCTGTCACCCGAGCATGGCTAAGCAATTTTCAAACTTTACAAATAAAATGATGTTGGATGGGGGAATGGTTAAGTTTCAGATTTTGGGTAGTACTTTTACAAATTAAAATATTGACAGGGGATTTTAAGTAAAATTTTCTGAAGTACGCATGGTTTACCATGCCTACTCGAGTGTTTTCCCCCTGTTCTAAATCAAACTCCCATGCCGCTGTCCTTGTGAACTATAAGTTCAATTGTTGCAAGAAAATATTCATTTTTGCATCAAAGAAAATAGGAAGCTTATCGTTGCGCTCGGGAAGACTCTCTGTTCGTGACCTGCTGTATCTCGTGATTCCTCCTTATTTTGAGCAAGGCAATACATCTTGCTTAATTTATTATTTTAGCCCCTATATTTCCTTTTCATTCCTTTTTCCTTGATTCCGTGGCTCCCATGGGGTTGGGTGTCACAGCACCAAAGCCCAATTCTGCACTGGCACCTCCTTGGGTGGCAACCTCATCTGAGCACAGAAGCTCAACCAGCTCGGCACCAAAGCCCAGTTCCGCACTGACATCTTCTCGCGTAAATCTTCTAAGTGAGTGCATAAGCCCGACCAGCTCGACACCAAATCCCAGTTCCGCACTGGCACCTCCTCAGGTGGCAACCCCATCTGAGCACAGAAGTCCGACCAGCTCGGCATCAAATCCCAATTCCGCACTGACACCTCCTCGGGTGGCAACCTCACCTAAGCACAAAAGCCCGACCAGCTCGGCATCAAAGCCAGTTCCGCACTGGCACCTCCTGGCGTAGCTCTTCTACGTGAGTGCATAAGCCCGACCAGCTCGGCACTTAAAGTCCAATTCCGCATTGGCACCTCATCGAGTGGCTCTTCCACTTGAGCAAATAAGCCCGACCAGCACGGCACCATAAGCCCAACTCTCGTTGGCACACTAAGCTCGACCAGCTCGGTACACTAAGCCCGACCAGCTTGATATCGTAAGCACAAGTTTGCACCTCGGGTCCCGATCACTGCTCCAAGTCCTACACTTCACTTCTTCGTCTAGGACTCGTTGGGGGGTTACTATTGATACCACTGTTAATTTTCATATCGGGACCCGAGGAAAGAGCTCCTCTTAAAAACAAAAATGCCACTAGGTGATCTTCCATCTTGGACCTCAGCTCTTCCAGGAAGGCCTCAGCTCTTCCAGGAAGACCTCTAGCAGAAAGACCTCAGCTCTTTCAGGAAGACCTGTGGCAGGTAGACCTCAGCTCTTCCAGGAAGACCTCTAGCAGAAAGACCTCAGCTCTTTCAGGAAGACCTGTGGCAGGTAGACCTCAGCTCTTCCAGGAAGACCTCTGACAGGTAGACCTCACCTCTTGCAGGAAGACCTCTTCACCCGAGGTGACATCAACTCTTGCAGGAAGACCTCTTTACCGAGGTGACATCACCTCTTGTAGGAAGACCTTTTGACCCGAGATGACCATGCCGCTAAGCTCGAGGAGTCACCCGAGGACTTGTGCTCAGATCAGGAATGTCTCCCGAGGACAGTGTCATATCTACTAGAATCCAACCCGAATACGTCATTTCTTATTTAAAGAATCCACGGACGATACGTCTTTTCTTATTTGGACGACAAGATCGCCGAGGATCACGGAAGATCTTACCGAGGATCACGGAGAATATCTCGCCCGAGATACCCGTTGTAGGCGAATATTCACCAGGATATGCTCCTCTCAACCGCCTAGCCCCTCTATAAATACCAGGTATGCTCCCTCATTCTGGACGGACATTTCCTCTCGCATTCACTCGCCCCCATCACATACTCTCTTTTGCTCTCGCATCCTGCCTGACTTAAGCATCGGAAGGGCTTCGTCGGACACACTTTCGACGCCCTCTGACTTGTGATTTGTGGCTGCAGGCATCCTGAGGAACTACCTTCCAGGGCTCCAGATCCCCTGAGGCCAGACCTCCAGAGCTCCAGGTCTCCAGACCTCCAGGTCTCCAGACCTCCAGAGCTCCAGAGCTCCCTCAGCTCATCCCCCGAGGCCAGAGCTCCAGAGCTCCAGACCTCCAGAGTTCCGGAGCTCCAGGTCTCCAGACCTCCAGAGCTCCAGACCTCCAGATCTCCCTCAGCTTATCCCCCGAGACCAGACCTCCAGACCTCCAGATCTCTCTCAGCTCATCCCCCGAGGCCAGACATCAAGATCTCCAGATCTCCCGACCTTACATCCCGAGGTGGTATCAACCCTTCGGCTGGACAAATTCGATTACATCAATATCTTGTAATTCCCTTGTATCTTGAATTTAACGTGGGAAATACCGAACAATCTTGCATGCTGTATTAAATACCTATGTTACAATTAAAATCGAAAATCTCAACCGTAAATCATGAACGTATGTTTATTTAGCAAACAAAAATAGAGAACCGGATCGTAAGCATCGTACCAACAAATTAAGCGGTCAAATAATTCAGCATTCATCCGTTTGTTTGTTTATGGATTATGGATATATATATAATAATTAATACTAAACAAGCAGTGACTGTCACAACTACCCCCTCCTCCCCCATTCAATGCTTTCTCCTGTCCATTACTGATTAATTTCAATTCTTTCTCCACACTCACATGTAGTTGGGACACTCTTTATTGGACCTGCCATAAATATCTGCTCTTTATTCATCATATTATATATGACCGATAATTGCTCCTGGAAAGCTTATTCAAGAATTAGTAAGTATCACTCCCTTTTCGCTCGATTGCTAAAATCGACTAACGAGATTTGTTCATGAGATTATTTCGTTTTCCATTGTTTTTTTATCATAGATTCAACTCGAGGTCCGTCAGAAACAACTAATCGAAACCGTGGTCCAGGGGTGAGATTGAGACACGCAAGAACCATTGATGGTTCGGTCATAGGAAATGCTAGATCCAAGAAGTAACGTCCCTTTTTGTACACACTTGGTTTTCAGAGTGGGTTGATTTTTACGATCATATTTGTTCGTTATTAACCAAACTTCGACTGTCTGTTACCAGCATTAATTGACATGAAATGCGTATTTTGTCCGTGTTCTCACTAGCTAGCTGGGTCATAGCGACAAATCAACTTTCATTGCCACATTAAGTGATGTATATATATTCGATTGATAGAGATTTTATCATGTAGCTCGCCATTAGCAAGTATTATATTCGGAGTTGGGCTGGCTGGCTAGGTAGCTGAGATGGATCAAAACGGTGGCGCTAGAGAAATCAAGTCCACTGAACTAGGGCCGACTGCTCAGAATTATGTGGAGGAAGACTCAAACAGGAGGAAAAGGCTGGGACTGTATTTCCTTGAATCAGACGACAGGCGGATGTCTGCACTCGGAGGTGGATACACAAGTGTCGGAGCAACACCGGTTACCATACATGGGAAGCCTCTTTCCGACTACAGAATGTCCAAGACTGGCGGCTGGATAGCTGCTTTCTTCATTTTTGGTGCTTAAATGCTGAGATATTTCTTCTTGTTCAGATTTTTTAGGCCATTCGGGGGTATTATTCACATGTGCGTTCTTGCTGCTGCAGGGAACGAGATGGCTGAGAGGATGGCTTACTTTGGACTCTCTGTTAACATGGTGGCTTTTATGTTCTATGTCATGCATCGACCTTTCGAAGTCTCGGCCAACGCAGTCAACAATTTCTTGGGGATATCCCAGGCATCCTCTGTGCTGGGTGGTTTCCTCGCTGATGCGTATCTTGGGAGATACTGGACAATAGCCATTTTCACAAATATCTATCTTGTGGTTGGCTACACTTTTCACTGGCTTGATATAAATCAGCTTGAAACTTGTTTTTTGACTATTGTTATTGTTATTGTTATTTCTTGGAGGGTCTAACAGGGATAACCATAGGCGCAACGTTGAAAACTCTGGTGCCCAACCAAGACGAGTGCAATCAGCTTGCCCTTCTTTTAGGGAACTGCGAACCGGCGAAATCTTGGCAGATGCTTTACCTCTACACAGTCCTGTATGTGACTGGATTCGGGGCTGCTGGCATCAGGCCCTGCGTCTCTTCCTTCGGCGCTGATCAGTTTGACGAAAGGGATAGGAACTACAAAGCGCACCTCGACAGATTTTTCAATTTCTTCTACCTCTCAGTCACGATTGGGGCCATTGTGGCCTTCACAGCAGTGGTCTACCTTCAAATTATACGCGGATGGGGTTATGCATTCGGTTCATTGGCTATAGCCATGGGCATGTCCAACCTTGTATTCTTCCTGGGCACTCCTCTTTATAGACATAGGCTACCCGGTGGCAGCCCCTTAACCCGCGTGGCTCAAGTTTTGGCCGCCGCCTTTCGAAAGAGAAATGATTCTTTTCAGAGCAGCGAGTATGTGGGCTTGTATGAGCTTCCGGGGAAAAGATCCGCCATTAAAGGTAGCTCCAAAATTGCCCACACCGATGATTTCAGGTAACATTTAAAGATACCCGATACTCATCCAGCAGTCAAGGTTCAGTGTGATTAATAGAATTTTTGAACCCACAGATGTTTGGACAAGGCAGCTCTGAGGCTGAAAGAAGACGGCACATGTCCAAGTCCATGGAAACTCTGCACTGTAACACAAGTAGAAGAAGTGAAAATTCTTATAAAACTTGTCCCCATTCCAGTTTGCACCATCATGCTCAATCTAGTCCTAACAGAATTCCTGACTCTATCAGTACAGCAGGCATACACACTGAACACTCATATCGGTCGGCTGAAACTCCCGGTCACCTGCATGCCAGTGTTCCCCGGGCTCAGCATATTCCTATTGCTCTCGCTATACTACTCCGTGTTTGTCCCAGTATCCAGGCGAATCACCGGTCATCCCCATGGCGCCTCTCAGCTCCAAAGGGTAGGCATCGGTCTAGCAGTTTCAATCCTATCAGTGGCGGTTGCCGGGATCTTCGAAAGGTATAGACGAAATTACGCCATACAACATGGGTACGAGGCCAGTTTCCTGACTCCAATGCCTGAACTGAGCGCTTATTGGCTTTTGATCCAGTACTGCCTGATAGGGATCGCGGAGGTGTTTTGCATCGTGGGATTGCTCGAATTCCTGTATGAAGAGGCCCCAGATGCCATGAGAAGTATAGGATCAGCCTATGCTGCGGTTGCCGGGGGATTGGGTTGCTTTGGAGCTTCCATATTGAACAACATCGTAAAAGCTGCCACAGGGGATGCAGCACAAATGAGAACCTCCTGGCTGTCCCAGAATATAAATACAGGGAGATTTGATTACTTTTACTGGCTTCTCACAGTGTTGAGCGTCATAAATTTCTGTGCATTCTTGTACGCAGCGTGTAGGTACCAATACAGAACAAAACAAGTGTCGGAAACCAGAGAGCAAGCAAATGGAGTGTAGGCAGTTTTCGGTTCATACATACATACTGAATTGTGTATCTCTCTGCGCCGAATTAGGCATCATATATTATACAGCCTTGAAAGTTCACTGCTGACCACTTTTTCACATTTCCCATCTTCGTCGGATATTTCCAAGAGGATGATAAAATAAAAAAGAATGCCGCCAGCTATCACAAACATCTAGCCTTTCTTTGAATGAACTTTAACATCGTTGAGGAAACTATAGACAATGTATTGACAATGTGAAAAAACACATATATCGTCTTTAGAATCACTGACCGAAACGTCGGATAGTGTACTAAAGACTGGGTAACTGGTACAACTAGTTAGTTCTGATTTCAAAAGCATCTGAGACAACTATAATGCAAAGATCATTGACCAGCAAAGGCATGGTAGCTCAAAGATCCGATAGCATATAGTTATTCCATGTAAAGACTAAAGTTGTTTAAGCATTGTAATATCTCTTCTTTGTTCTCCAATCAATGCATGTAATATCTTTTCTTTTCTCAACATTTACGCCATATTACACTGATTTTTAATGAATAATTCATGAATTGTATGTGATTTGCATTGATCTACGTTTAATGTTTTAGATCCACACATGTTTCATATTTTTCCAACGTGTATATGATCGGTTCTTGTGATGCATGGGTCAAGGGCGGTTCTAGGGGCTTGTGCTCGGTTCATGGTGGTTCAAGGGTGGTCTAGAGTGGTCCATTGTCAGGCCTCGTGCTCACAACAGATAAACACATGCGAAAGCTATCAAAAGTGGGTAAAATTTTCGCTTTTAGGCCCGATGGTTTTAAAACATATGATTTAAAATACAACAATACTTAAAATAAGTTTTCCCAAGACATAAAACAATCCACAACAAAGCATACATAATCCAAACTTATATCAGACTCCCCTACGGGTACAACAACAAAGCACAGGGCATCCCCCTGGCTAACTGATACATATATATATATGCTATATGCTACTGGGACACACTAGCCACCTCCTGGGGCACCACCAGCTGGGTTAAACCCACGACCAGCTGTAGAACCTGAGTTTCCTGAAAACAACACAACAAAGAAACAAACCAAGCCCCGGAGGGACATGGGGTCAAACCCCAGTACGGAGAGCAATAATACAACAGAAATAACAGCAAGGAAAAGAATGCAGGTGCTATGCATGAGACGCCAAGGAACAATAACTGCACGGAAATTCATACAACGTTCAAAGGTACAATTCTGATCAGATTACATCAAAACAAGGAATCGGTAATCTGTTATGTTTCAAAATGGTATCTATATCTCTGTACAACAAATCATAAGAGACTAAAAACTGAACGGAAACTGATGTCCACGATAAACACCTCCGATCTGTTCCAGCTCACACCATCAAGGTCCCTACTGTTCATCACATGCACTCAAAAAAATAGTGAGCCTAGGGGCTCAACAAGTAAATCTGGAATAACAATTACAGGCAATGCACACATATCAATAACTTTATTTGTACTGTAGTTTGAATTTGGACATTTCGTATACGGAATACAATAATCTGAGAATCTATAAACCGAGAAAAGCTTGAAAAGCTGAACAACATAGTCTGTTAAATCTGGAAGATCTAAAAGCATAATTGCACGGATCGAATACATATACTTGCTTTTAAAAGGGAAAAATCTTAAATCTTTCTCAGAGTCGTGATAAAAAAAATCACCATGTGCTCTGTTTTTATCTTTTAATCGAAATATGGCTTAGACACCTGGACAGAGGTCACGGTCGTTTGATCATACTGTCATCTGAAATCAGGTCTGGGGAATAGATCCTATCTTTTCTGTGAAAGGGATTATAGTTTGCTAACCATAATCCTGCCCCTTTCAATTTGAAGAGGCACACTGGTTCGTCGGCCAGCGTCCTCACCCTTCCTATGAAGACCATCTATTATCTATGCCATAATCTCTTTAAACTTTCTTTTCTGAAACTTGCTTTTCTTTCAATTTCTTGATCTGAAACAGATCTCTGTCAAGTATGGTTCGCTGTTTAAAACCCTTTTTATGTTTAGAAACTATTGGTAATTCATGGGATTTATATCGAAGAAGAAAACTGAAATCAGATCTGAGTATGAACAATACGCAAGCGTACCAAATTTCGGTAGAAAATAATATCTGCACTGTTTAGTCAACTCAGATTTGGAAAATTCAACATGACTTAAATGAACAGTTCAGATTTCAATGGTCAAACGAAGTCAACTCAGATTTGGAATACCAATTCAGATCTCAACATAAAACAGTTCCGAAAAGAATCAGATTTCGAACTTAGCCTGAAATATGGAAACTTAGAAAGTTTCCTCAATCTGAAGGAATCGAAAATATCTAAGGAAAACTCCAGAAAAAAATGACGAAGCTACTTGTAAGCTACTGATGCAAAAATGTCAAAGCTGCTTGTAAGCTACTCACAGGAATCACGCAAGCTTCTCGCGAGCTGCTTTGAAGAATATCCCAGAAATCCTAGGAAGAAACAAGAACGAACATCTTAAAACATTTTCAAACATCCTTTCTGAAT
>KV015601.1:8901-20702 GCA_001598015.1 Dorcoceras hygrometricum
TTAGGTGTATGCGATAGGTTTTGTATGAGATTTCGGTTTATTAATATTTGATTATCATTTAAAGTGGGCATGTTTGTGGCCCGTTCCCACCCCTTGATAAATGTATCCCTTATTTGTCATAGTAAATTTAAATGTAAATTACTAGATTTAGTGGGAGGACATCCGAAGACGGTGGACGATGACGATCAAGATATTGAAGACCGAAGATCTGTAAAACCGAAAAACTTTGTAATAGGATTGCATTGCATATTGCATTACCACTAGGATTGGACCCAGGTCCGTGGCTGGCAACCACGGACCACATAGCTCTCGCGATCGATCATCCCAATGTTACTTTAAATATGTTGATATATAGATTAATTGAATCCGCATGTTGCATGTTTTAAATTAGATTTAAATATGCATGAGACCAAAATTTTTCAAAAATAAAATCTCTCGTTTTAAATTTGATTTAAAACTTATATCAAGATAAAATGTTTATTCGATAAACTAAAGGGTATTTAAAATTGTTTAAATTAACCCTACCTTCCATCAACAATGGGTGTACGTCGATGCTACCCGTATACATGGCCCGGCTCATATTATTGAGGGGGTCATGTATGCCGGAAAGCTGTCCACGCCATTGACAACTGTTGTGAGTCGGTTGGAACTCCCTTTAATGTTGGCTCATATTATTGGGGACGTTAAGGGGAGTCCTTCACGACTCAACATTGATGGGTCAATCTTGACACGTGATAGTAAACGGCGTCATATTATTGGGCCCTTACTGGACGTGAGGTGAATACATGGAGGTTGCACCGGTTGCAATCGGAAACTACCTTTTGGGGGTCATGGATGGCTGATATTATTCGGGTCCATGGTCGCTTGATTGGGCTCCGTGTACACACTAAAGAAACCTGTTTTCTCGATTTCATTAGAGGGTGGTGAAATCGATAAAATAGTGGGAGGGTAATTCATAAAACTAAATGACCATATTTTATGTCTTAGCGTTTATTTTATATATAGTTAGTAATGCATGTCTGTTTTCTTTTCAGTATAACTGCTTTATAAAATGGTTTTGATGAAAAACCCACTCGCTGCTATACTGGATAGCAACAGGTTCACCGGTCTGAACTACCAAGACTGGCTCCGCAACCTTAATCTTGTATTGGCTTCGGATAAGCTCCTCTATACGATAGAGAAGTCCCCTCCGGAGGAAACCCCTGCCGATATCAGCCCTGAGGAGCTGATTACGCTTAACCAATGGCGTGACGATGAGGTTAAAGCTCGATGCTATGTGATGGCATCGATGTCCAATAAAATGCAACGGTGCTTTGAGAAGACAAAGTATGCCTCTGCCATACTCTTTCATCTCAAGGAACTGTACGGGGAGAACTCTCGACATGAGAGGTTCACGGCTGTCAATGAGCTGATGATGAGCCGCATGCGCGATGGGACTTCGGTCCGCGAGCATGGGGTTCGTATGATTGGGCTCGTTGAAAAGCTGTCGGGCCTTGATATCGCACTTCCACATGAGCTGTCTGTGGATGTACTTCTCCTCTCGCTACCCGCTGCATTTGACCCCTTTGTGGTCAACTTCAACATGAACAAGCTGGAAGCCACCCTTGAAGAGGTGGTGAACATGCTTGTAGTGTTTGAGGGGACTATAAGGAAGGACAAACCAGTCCTCCTTCTGGGTTCTTCTTCCTCTGCAAAAAAGGGGCCCAGACGCAAGAGCATGAAGCGTTCTGCTCCTGCGAAAGAGGAAAAGTCTGCCAAGAAGCCAAAGGCAAAGGCTTCTAAGCCAAACAAGAGCGAGGACTTTTGCCACCACTGCCACAAGGCTGGGCATTGGAGGAGGAACTGCAAGGAGTACCTCGAACAGTTGCGAACTGCAAAAGGTATGTTCTATATTGAAATAAATATGTCTCTAAATTCAACTTCTTTGGTACTTGATACCGGATGTGGATCTCATATCTGCAATGATTTGCAGGTGATGACAAGAAGTCGACGTCTTAGAGAGGGTGAGACCCACTTGAGGCTTGGCAATGGAGCAAGAGTTGTTGCAGTAGCTATAGGAGATATTTTCTGTCTTCAGATTTTAAGTTGTTGTTACGAGACGTTTTATTTGTTCCTGAATTGATTAAAAACATTATTTCTATTCCTATGCTTGATAGAGATGGATATTCTTGTATGTTTGATAATTCGATTTGCAATATTTACAAGAATGAATGTTTAATTGGAATTGGGGAACGCGAAAATGATTTATACACCTTAAAATTAAAAGACGTTCCAACTCGCGATGTCGAAACACATACAACAACAATTAAACGGAAACGCGATAACTTGAACCCAGCACAACTTTGGCACACCAGGCTAGGTCATATTTCTCTAAGTAGGATGAACAAGTTTTACTCTAGGTATGGGTACGTGTACTTGATGAAGTACAAGTCTGGATCCTTTGAAAGGTTCAAGGAATTCAAGGCTGAAGTAGAAAATCAGTTGGGCAAAAGTATTAAGGCACTTCGATCTGATCGAGGTGGTGAATACTTAAGTACTGAGTTTCAAGACTATCTGAAAGAGAATGGGATTCTCTCATAGTGGACCCCTCCTGCCACACCACAGCTCAATGGTGTGGCGGAGCGTCGTAATCGGACCTTGTTGGACATGGTTCGATCCATGATGAGCTTCACTGAGCTTCCTACCTCGTTTTGGGGCTATGCGCTCGAAACGGCGGTAATGTTGTTGAATAATGTCCACACCAAGGCAGTGGATAAGACTCCTTATGAGATATGAATGGGCAAACCACCCAAGTACTTATTTATGAGGATTTGGGGATGTCCTGCTTACGTGAAGCAGACAGTGGGAGATAAGCTGGATACGAGATCCATCTTATGCTACTTCATTGGGTATCCAAAGAATTCCATTGGATACTACTTCTACTATCCCAGCGAAACAAAAGTGTTTGTTTCCAGGAATGCCACCTTTATGGAAAGGGAATTTCTACTTGATAGAAAGGGCAAAATAGTAGAACTCGAAGAGGTTCGAGATCCAATTGAAGTACCAGGTGAGTATCCTGCACCTACAGAGCCAATACCAGAAATGGTCGCACCTAGGAGGTCCGAAAGGATTCCTAGAGCTCCTGAGAGATATGGTTTTCTCCTTGAAGATGATCAAGGCGATCAAGTTGTTGGATCTGATCCAAGAACTTTCAAGGAGAAAATTTCCGATGCTGATTCTAACTTATGGCTTGAAGCAATGCAGTCTGAGTTTGACTCAATGCATGCTAACCAAGTTTGGACTCTGGTTAACCCTCCCGAAGGAATTGTTCCCATTGGGTGCAAATGGATGTACAAGAGGAAACTTGGGACTGATGGTAAGGTAATGACCTACAAGGCGCGACTGGTCGCGAAAGGTTACACTCAAAGGCAAGGTGTTGACTATGATGAAACCTTCTCGCCAGTCGCAATGTTCAAGTCAATTAGAATTTTGTTAGCCATAGCCGCATGGTATGACTATGAGATATGGCAAATGGATGTGAAAACTGCGTTCCTTAATGGAAACATTAAGGAAGAGATCTATATGACGCAGCCTGAGGGTTTCACATCTGTTGGAAGCGAGCAAAAGGTATGCAAGCTTCAGAGATCGATCTACGGTCTCAAACAAGCATCGCGAAGTTGGAACCTGAGATTCGATGAAACAATTAAGGAATTTGGTTTCATCAAGAATCCCGAGGAGCCATGTGTATATAAGAAGGTAGTTAAAAGCGCTGTGACGTAACTAAGGTATGGTTTTCTAGTAGATTTTCGATGAAGGACATGGGTGAAGCATCCTATATTCTTGGAATACAGATCTATCGGGATAGATCGAAAAGGATGCTCGGACTCACCCAAGCTACCTACATCGATACCATACTTAAGCGGTTCTCTATGGAAGAGTCCAAGAGAGGGCACCTACCTATGTGCCACGGGGTCACTCTATCTAAGTCTATGTGTCCGAAGACTGATGAGGAGATAGAGAGTATGACACGCGTGCCATATGCCTCGGCAATAGGTAGTATTATGTATGGCATGATCTCAACTAGATCGGATGTCGCATATGCTCTGAGTGTCACGAGCCGTTACCAGGCCAACCCCGGCCAATTGCATTGGAGGGCTGTGAAGGATATTCTTAAGTACTTGCGAAGGACTAAGAATATGTTCATGGTCTATGGGGGTGGTGAACTGAAATTTGAAGGCTACACTGATTCTAGCTTCCAATGCGACGTGGATGATTCTAATTCTACCTCTGGATTTGTATTCATGCTCAATGGTGGTGCTGTCTCTTGGAAGAGTTCCAAGCAAGACACCATCGCGGATTCAACCACTGAGGCTGAGTACATTGCAGCATCAGCTGCTGCTAAGGAGGCGGTTTGGATAAGGAATTTCGTCCAAAAGTTGGGCGTCATCCCTGATAGAGTTGGTCCAGTCCCGGTGTACTGCGACAACACGGGTGCCGTTGCGCAAGCAAAGGAGCCTAGGTCTCACCAAAGATCCAAACACATACTGAGGAAATACCACATAATTCGGGATATTGTGGCTAGAGGTTGACATAGCAGTTGAGAGAGTCGCCTCTGCGGACAACGTTGCTGATCCACTTACGAAGCCCTTGCCAGGACCCTTGTTTGAAAAACATCGCGAAACAATGGGACTGCGTCTGATGAGTAGTTGGCTTTAGGGCAAGTGGGAGATTGTTAGAGTAGATGCCCAACTAGCCAACTTGTGGCGTGTGGGTTTATAGACTCTTGTTTGAAACAATATTTATATATAATATTCGCATTTATCATATGGCATTCTTTACTTTCATTGTGTGTATGATGATTTACAATTGCGTTGAGTAAAGACCTAGAATGCACTAAAGTGTATGTTAGATGTGGTAGTGGGTATGACGGCTATCAGGAAACACATCTAATAGTCACTGTGTATTCTGAACATGTTCCTAGTCTATTGGGCCATCAAAATGAGGATAAGGCCGCCCGAGTTCGAGACTAGTATCTGCGATGCGAAGTACCATGTTTCAATGGTAGGGAACATTGTGATGTTCTGAGCATGCATCTATAGTGACCTGGTGATCTATCGAACTACCCTCCTTCGGACTTTTCAAGTGGTTACCATTTGTCGAGTGGATAAGTCCGAGGTCTTGGTTGTACTGATTAGTCCTCACGACTCGAAACGTCATTGAGACTCTACATGATAGGCGTCTCACTTTGACCCGTTTGCCGACTCACTTGGGGTCATAAGGCGTCGGGATTGGGTGAGACCCCGATGCATGTAGGAGTCGATGCATCGTTGTCGAGGATTCACCGCTCGCAGACATGCGTGGATATCCTATGCTATCTGAGGGGATAATAGTGTATAAATCTCTGGCCAGAGTACTAGAAGTGTTTTAGGTAAATGTGTTTACCTAGTTACACTCGCAATGTCACTATTCGATCTCCAAGATGTATGCAAAGCTATCGGATCTATAGCGACTCTCGATTTACCAATGGTCGTTGATCTGATCGGGATATATGGATTGAAAGGACCGTACTGTACGCTAACCACGACCAACTGGTTCTTGCAGGCACTATCAGTGATACCTAGGGGATCATGGGGCGATGTTGCTAGATGCTTTACCATGATCCGATGGGCAAGTCCGAAATTGTGATTCCGGAGCCGCAATGGTTGTGGGCCCACGGCTAGCTGTATCCCTGAACCATTGAGGGTCACACAAGTACTGGATTCGAGATTCCCGCACGGATACTCAGCTCAATGTGTTGAGCATACGAAGAGGATTTTGGGGAGTGCGACTTCCTAAAAGTCAAGAGGGGGTCAAACCGGGGTTTCCCGCTGTTGAGGGGCAAAACGGTCATTTTGCACTGGGGTTCTGAAAAATGGTTTTTCAGATCATAATATTTAGTTTTGGAAACTGAGTCGATCGGTCCGATCTGATCGGCGATCGGAGTTACGATGAAGTCTCGGTGATGGAGATGAACTGAATGTTCATCCGTTGGACCCGGGCCCGTTGGGCCGGTCCAAGTCCAACACTTAATCTATTTAAAATAGACTTAAGAGACTTGATTACATACACAATACTTAACCTAACCCTAAAGCAAGCGCCGCCCCTCCTCTCCTCTCTCAAGCCGCCGTGTGCGCCGCCGCCTTCTTCGCCGGAAAATTGTTTCCGGCCAATTCGACGAGGAGAATCCGTCCGTGCAGATCTCGTCACGCCTTCTAGTGCAGCGTGACGAAGGAGTCTCGTATCCGGTCGTGGAATTACATACACAATACTTAACCTAACCCTAAAGCAAGCGCCGCCCCTCCTCTCCTCTCTCAAGCCGCCGTGTGCGCCGCCGCCTTCTTCGCCGGAAAATTGTTTCCGGCCAATTCGACGAGGAGAATCCGTCCGTGCAGATCTCGTCACGCCTTCTAGTGCAGCGTGACGAAGGAGTCTCGTATCCGGTCGTGGACCGGATTGGCTTTATCTACCGCAGTCTACCGTGAAGTGCCGTTTTCTTTACGAAACCGGTCGGAGCCAGGCACAAGTGCCAGCAAGGTAGTTTTTTGAACACCCTATGAATGACGTCATAATGTTAATGATTTTATCGTATTGATCGTCACCCGGCATCTATTTTCTGTTCTTCTGATGCCTAGCCGGGGGGCGCGATCCGGATCCCAACAATATATCCCGATCTGATCAACGACCATTGGTAAATCGAGAGTCGCTAGAGATCCGATAGCTATGCATACATCTTGGAGATCAAATAGTGAAATCACGAGTGTTACTAGGCAAACCCATTTACCTAAAACACATCCAGTACTCTGGCCAGAGATTTATCACACTATTGTCTCCTCAGATAACATAGGATATCCACGCATAAGAGCGAGCGGTGAATCCTCGACAACGAAGCATCGACTCCTACATGCATCGGGACCTCACCCAATCCCACCACCTAATGACCCCAAGTGAGTCGGTAAACGAGTCAAAGTGAGGCGCCTATCATGTAGAGTCTCAATGACGTTTCGAGTAGTGAGGACTAATCAGTACAACCAAGACCTCGGACTTATCCACTCGACAAATGGTAACCACTTGGAAAGTCTGAACGAGGGTAGTTCGATAGATCACCAGGTCACTATCCATCTGCATGCTCAGAACATCACAATGTTCCTTACCAATGAAACATGGTACTTCGCATCGCAGATGCTAGTCTCAAGCTCGGACGGACTTATCCTCATTTTGACGGCCCAATCGACTAGGAATGAATTCAGAATACACAGTGACTATTATATGTGTTTCATGATAGCCATCATATCCACTATCACATCTAACATACACTATGGTGTATTCTAGGTCTTTATCCAACACAATTGTTAAAATCATATAACATAATGAAAATAAAGAATGCCATAGAGAAATGCGAATAACATATATAAAGATTGTCATATACAAGAGTCAATAAAACCCACACGCACAAGTTGGCTAGTTGGGCATCTACTCTAACAGTATAGCATGAGGATTTGAGGCTAAAAAGTTTACTTAAAGCTTTTTGACGATGATGATGATGTTTAAGTTTAAAGTTTACAGTTTAAAGTTCTGATGTTGAAGTTTAAAACGTATTTTTAGTATTGCTATTTTAATGTATGTGGATGTATATTTAGTACTTGTTATAAAGGTTTGAACTTGCTGAGTCTTTAGACTCACTAGATTTGATTGTGTGCAGGTGAGAGTGATGTTGAGGTTTGAGGCGACGACGCTTGAGGAGCTCGGGACCTAGGCAGCGCACTCCCGAGACCTATAGCCTCCGCAAAAGACTGTTCTGAGAATTTTTTATCGGAAATTTTGAGGAATGTTTATTGTTTTTGAAATAAAATCTTTACGATGTTGAATAATGAAATCTTTGTTGAACAATTATTTTATGGCAATGTGACTTTATGTTTTGAGTTTTCAAAAAAAAATTCTAGTAGTTTGGGTCATTTCGGTTGGTTCAAAGCAAGGTCCTGAAGAGTTGTGCCTGCTGTCGGTTCTGAGAAGCTCAAGAGTCACGCCTCAAGTTTGTAAGTTTTTAAAGTTTTAAAGTATGAGCATTTAAAGTAAAATGTTTTAAATATTACTAGAGTATTGGATCAAATGTTTTACCAAGATGCATGTGGCTACGTGTGATCTTGGACGGTAAGTACAAAATGCCTCCTAGAAAATGAATGAGCAGGGAATCAGGGGACGAGGAACAGAGGCAAGACCCACCTCCACCTCCACCCCTGAGGCTAGTGGATAGTTGTTAGCATGTTTGACACGATTACTCGAGCACTAAACTCAGAGGCGGTTTATAAGCGCTTCTGAAAGTCTAGGTACCCTAGAGATGATTTTCAACGTCACGGAGCTGACGTTGGAATAGGGTGCGATGCACCAAATACATGCTGAGGGGTAATGCCCGCCTATGGTTGGAAGGGACGGTAAGTTGGTTCGTTAATTTGTCCAAAAGTTCAATAGGGGATGCCACTTTATAACCCTGATTGATGATAATGCCAATGAGAAGCTGAATCACTTTGTGGAAGGACTGAGACCGGCAATCAAACGGGACGTGCTAGTATCGAGGTTGACTTATTACCCCACCGGTATCGCGGGAGCTCTGTTGAGAGGGTGCTCCAAGAGATGGAGCATGATGTGCAAAGGAATAGACCGTTACCCCCATTAGTACAACAGCAAGGTAAGAGGCTATACACAGGTCCAGCTAGGTACTCGAAACAACAGGGGAAGCAACCACAGAGGCCTGCTATCCCATAGTTAGATGATAGGCCGTTATGTCTAGAGTGTCAGCGCAGACATTTCATGACATACCTAGCAAAGATGAATGTATCTTTCAAGTGCAAGGCCTGGGAAACATATCCACTGCGTGTCCAGAGTTGAGGTGGGCCATCCTAGGCAGAGTTTTTGTCATGCAAGCGGAGCAAGCGAACCTAGACACTACCTTGGTTTCAGGTCGGATTTTCTTGTCTGGAGTTTCCACTAAATGCTCGGCTCGATTTGGAACCTACACATTCCTTCATAGCAGAGTCATTTGTAGTACGCATGGGTATCACATCGGAGGGTCGAGTTGGGAATTCGATGTGACAGTCCCATCAAAAGGAACAGATGTTACTCAGTTAATTAGAGATGTGGAGCTCAACTTTCAAGGGAACCTTATTAGGTGGACTTGATAGTCTCACCTATGCCCGAGTTCGATGACTAGTTGACAGCGAATGGAGCATAGATCGACTTCCACTGGATAGTGAGTATTAGACCACCCAGTAGGAACTCATTTATCTTTGAGGCAGCCAGATGCAGGTAGGTGCCATGAGTGATATCTTTCATCCAGGCAAGGAAGCTTATGAGGGGGGCCTATCAAGGATTTCTAGCCAACGTTGTATCAGTGCCGGAGGAAGCTAGCCAAGTAATCTAAGAGGTATAAGTTGTCATATAATTCCTCGTATGTGTTCCCAGACAATATTTCTGGTGTCCCAGTTGAGAGGGAAGTAGAGTTTTTGATAGAGTTGATGCCAGGTATAGTGTCAATCTCTAGCACCATACCGTCTAGCTCCTCCAGAGATGAAAGAGTTGACGGATCAGATACAGGAGTTGCTCGATAAGGGATCCATATGCCCCAGGTCCTCTCCATGGGGCACACCAGTACTGTTTGTGAAGAAAAAAGATGGGAGCATGAGACATTTCATTGGCTACAGGGAGTTGAACCGAGTGACGGTGAAACAATTACCCACTATCGAGGATCAAGGACCTATTGAAGATTTGCAGGAAGCCTCAATATTCTCAAAGATAGACCTCAGATCAGGGTACCATCAGTTTAAGATGAGGGAGACAGATGTGCATAAGACGGCCTTCCGGACTCGTTATGGGCACTGCGAGTTCTTAGTGATTCCATTTGGGCTGACTAACGCCCCAGAAATCTTCATGGATCTCATGAATTGCATATTTCAGCCGTGCCTTGATCCGTTCATCATAGTTTTCATTGACTACATTCTTATCCATTCGAGGAAGCAGAGAGGAGCATAGTCAGCATATGAGGACACAACTGCAGTTGTTGAGGGACAACAAGTTATTTTCCAAGTTCAGTAAGTGCCTATTCTGGCTGAAGGTGGCATTCTTGGTCAACATTGTCTCAAGTGTGGGTGTGGAGGTAGATTCGAGCAAATTGGAGGCAGTGAAAGAATGGTTCGTACCTAAGAATGCATCTGAGATACGCAGCTTCTTAGGGTTGGCAGGTTATTATCGGAAGTTCATCAAGGTTTCTCCACTATTGCAATACCTTGACTGCTCTGATGAAGAAGAATGCTAGTTTGTATAAAGAGACGACTGTTAGAGGAATTTTGAATCATTATACCAGGATCTAAGTACAGTAATAGTTTTAGCGATGCCATCAGGGAAAGGAGGTTTGTGTTGTATACAGACTCTTCTAGGCTTGGATTAGGTGCAGTACTAATATAGAATGACCGGGTAATCACTTACGCATCTAGACAATTGAAAGTGCATGAGAAGAATTTCTCGACACATGATCTGGGGTTGGCGGTAGTTTTGTTTGCGTCGAAAATCTGTAGGCATTAGTAATACAGAGAAAAGTGTAAGATATACACTGATCACAAGAGACTCAGGTACTTTTTCACGTAGAAGGAGTTGAATATGCATCAGAGGAGATGGCTAGAGTTGGTGAAGAACTACAATTACGACGTTAGCTACCACCAGGGAAAAGATAACGTTGTCGCTGATGCATTGAGTAGGAAGAGTGCAGTAGTGGCACGGATATCCATGCAGATGCCACTGCAGGTAGAGATTTATAGGTTTGACCTGGAGATTTAAATTAGGGGCGGTGGCCCTAGACTTTCTACCCTCACTGTAACGACCGGACTTTTCTCAAAAGAAATTTAGAAATTTGGGGATCGAATTGAAAGACCCAAAACTTCAATCTTAATAAACATAAAAGTCGTTACTAAATTCTGGACTAAATTGCGAATAAACACAATTCATTACTGCTGAAATACGGAACAATTGAAACAATGACGTAAGCGGAAGTAAAATCAGCTGCAAGGGTAAACACGTTTCATAACAAGTGAAAGAAATCAGCAGGAAGGGTATATAAAACATGGAACTAAATCCTCTGCTGATCTTAAAACACACGCGGAACTGAAATACCAGCTGACAAAATACGAATGAAGAACTGACATACCAGCTGACTTTGCATATATATTTACACCAAAAGTTCATACAGATTTCTACAAAAATAAGGAACTAGAAATCTGTTAACATACAAAACTATAACTAAGTTCTGTACATCAAAATCAAAAGCTGAAAAGAACAATGGAAGATTTCCACGATAAACACATCCTCCCTTTCTGATCATCTCCCTCCAGCTCCTACTGCTGATCACCTGCACTCAATGAAAACTAGTGAGCCAAAGGCTCAGCAGGTAACTCTGGAATAGCAAAATCATACAATAAAACTGATACTGAAACTGGAACTGAAAACTGAATACATAATCTGAAAATCTGCGTACGCTTTGAAATGAACAAACGCACTAACATATATCTATATCTGAGAATTCTGAAAGAAACTGAAAGCATAAAACATAATCAAATTCTGAAAACATTTTCTTTAAACATATTCTGGAGCTGTGACTAAAATCACATTTGCGCTCTTCTGAAATTATGACAACACTTTAAACATTTTGGTCCAAATTCGCTTGATCAAACTCCTGATATCAGTTTCTAGCACTATGGCTCATGGTGAAGGGATATATAGATCCGTCGACCTATACACCT
>KV015601.1:26441-48226 GCA_001598015.1 Dorcoceras hygrometricum
GAATGCACCTGCTGGTGTTAACAAAGGAATACACCTGCTGGTTTTAGCAAAAGAAATGCATCTGCTGAATATGCATCTGCTGAATTTACGAAAGCAAAGCATCTGCTGACAAACTATCAGCTGATGAACAAATTACCAGCTGATGAACAATTATCAATTGACGAACGAACTATCAGCTGCTGAACAATAAAATATACAACAGCTGAACATGAAATAGTGCGTCTGCTGATCGCAACTACTGAACTCAAACAATACAATAGCTGAAATCTATACTTAGAATATTTTTGACAAAGCAATATCGGTAGTGGTATAAGAACCAGCTCTCATACTTAACATGTAGATAACCATGAACTATGAAGGTTACCTTTGTCTGAAGAATTCAAAATATCTGAAGAAATTTCTGGAAATGATCGAATACGCTACTTGTAAGCTACTTCAATGGAATTTCTGAATAAAACTCAAGAATTAACTAAAAGAACATCATCAAACCATTTTCTGTAAACTTTTCTTGCATCAAAATACAGTAAAACGCAACCTTCATAAAACAGAGCATAAACTTTCTGGTTTTTTGAAGAACAGCCAAAGCCATCTTCCTTTCTTTAAAATCTCATATAATCATGCAAACAGAATCGAATATATGCTTTCACTGAGTGAGCAAGAAACAGAGTTACTTGCCTGAATTCTTGAACACAAATCACGGTAGAAATCCAGCACCGCCTGTTTCCTTTAAAACACTTTGAAAGTATTTTGTTCGGCTTCTTGAGAGAGAGAGCACCGCTTTAACTAATTTGTTTTGAAGATAATGATGCATGAAGCAGCTTAAGATCCTATTTATATGATTTGTAAATGCCTAAGGAAGAAACGCATTCAGTTCAATATGCCAAATTCTGAAAGAATCGTGCTCTGTTTTAAAACAAATAATGCATATGAAAACCGAACAGTTTTAGTTAAAACAAAAGGATTCAATCGGCTTGTAGGAATTGTTTAGACATCTACTGTAATTGCATTTCTGATATCTGGAATTTAGCTCTTAAATGGTAAAAGCTAAACAATACATAGATAAAATCTGAAACTCGATTAATCAAGAGTTGAATATAATAGCATTGTAATCCCTCAATCTCATATCTTTCTAGTTTGTGGCCTTCAAAATATCTGGGCATTACACTCACGGTGCTGTCCATTCTGTGAGACCATATGCGCAGTTGACAGGCGACTGACCAACAGTTGCAAAAGTGGAGATGAGTCAAAGGGTGAGCTACTGTACACCAAGGACGATGTCAAAGTGAGGTACAGAGCCGTTTTTGGGTTCCTAGAACAGATTCATTGAGGATTGACATCATGATGAAGGTGCGTATATCTCTGTACTCCATCCACCTAGGGAGTACGATGATGTACAAGGATGTACAATTGCTATATTGGTTATGGATCCACTCTACGGGAGGATGTGAAGATCTCATATTCACTAGGATGAGGTCGGGGAGAGGACGGATCTTGGACCGGAGATTGTACAGCGGACAACAGATGTGGTAGTTAGAATACGGGATAGGATGAGGTCGCTCAGAGCCGACAAAATAGTTATGCGGATAAGAGGTGGAGGGACCTCGAGTTTGCGGTAGGTGACCATGTGTTTGTCAGGATCGCACCGATGAAGGGCGTTATGAGATTCGGAAATAAGGGTAAGCTGAGCCCGAGGTACATCGGTCCATTTGAGATTCTGGATAGAGTGAGATCATTAGCATATCGGGTGGCATTACCACCTAACCTCGCAGGAGTGCATAACGTGTTCATCATGTCTATGCTGAGGAAGTAACATTTCAAACCCATCACATGTGCTGAGCCTTGAGCCCTTGCAGCTTACGTCAAACTTATCCTATGAAGAGAGGCCCGACCGCATTCTAGGTAGTTAGAAAAGGAAGTTGCGAATAAAAGTGATCAGAATGGTCAAGGTCAAGTGGTTGAATCACTCGGAGGAGGAAGATACTTGGGAGACTGAGTTAGACATGAGGAGTTGCTACCGAAGTTGCTTGATAAGTCCTAATTTCGAGGACGAAATTTAATTTAGGGGGGAAGAATTATAGCGTCCGATATCAGATCACGCAAACCACATGCATGAGATAAAAATTTTAAATTATTTAATTTATAATTGAGGTTTTAAAATGTTAATGATAATGGGAGACTGAGTTAGACATGAGGAGTTGCTACCGAAGTTGCTTGATAAGTCCTAATTTCGAGGACGAAATTTAATTTAGGGGGGAAGAATTATAGCGTCCGATATCAGATCACGCAAACCACATGCATGAGATAAAAATTTTAAATTATTTAATTTATAATTGAGGTTTTAAAATGTTAATGATAATTTGTTTGAGCTTTAATTGTGTTTCTCGAGTTTTGGTGATTTCAGGTGAATATCCTGTGCCGGGCCACGGAGGTATGATCGGGGACGATAGAGGTGACTTTAAAATATTTCAAAATTTATTTTAAGGATCTTAGGAGACAAAATAAAATATTTATGTAATGTTAAATTTAATTTGCCTAGCGGTTGGACAAATATGATATTTGAGCGCTATTTTCACCAAAAGTGATTTCTCGGGTAAAAGAGCGGGTAAGCATTAAACTATATTTTTTTGGTATCAAGTACAATGTTATTCTTTTTTTTCAGACATAATATGGATGAAATTAGTGTGTAAATTAAGTCTTGATGGGCTTAGAAAATTTAGCAACTAATCCAAGGTTTAGCGGACCTAATTTGCTCAAATCCTAATTAATTAATCCTAAACCCTTGGAGTGGGGCTTCTTTCACCTTCATCAGACATTAGAGCAGCCGCCACTCTCCTTCCCATACACACTGAAATTTTTCCAGCCACTTCAAAGCCAAGAGAAGGAAGAAATCGCTCCCCGTCGCCTCCGCGCATTCGGTAACGAGTATTCTCGATTTTTCCTACGTAAAGGAAAGTTTTAAATCTTCCTTGCTGCCACTTACAGATTATATTATGTGTGTTCTGAGTCATTTGATGCATGGAAACCGTAATTTTAATGGCTGGATGTTTGCATGAAGTGTTGGAGTATTTGTTTTTTTTTTTTATGTTCTTTACTTGTCGTGTTCGTGTGTTGATGGTCCTTCGGGGCTGCTGTCCGACCTAGCTCGACCAGGGACATTGTTTGGGTTATATGTCACGTCTAGAGGGTCACATGGATCTGGTATGAGGTTGGTTTGAGGTGGGATTAATGCTGGACGAAAGGGGGTAGCCAATGGGTACAACGTGGTTGAGGGTGAAGGGTCGGTTCGGGTTAATATTTGTGAGGGGACCTTGGTTCGTCCAAGGGTCTTGTATAGGGTATGAACCATGATTTAAGGAAGCCACCTAGGTCTAGTTCATGGCTGGTCGAGGGAGTTTGAGGTCTGATTAGAGTTTGAGGCCGGGAAGTGTCGTTCAAGAGAGTGGGGTGTGAGTCTTGTCATTGGGTGGTCAAGGTGATGAGTTGGCTGTCATGGCTCGACTAGAAGGTCTGGTCCAGGAATTGGGGCGTGACTTAGAGGGTCCTTAAGATGTCTGTTTGTGAGCTGGTTGGGTTGGAGAGGAAGTGGAGTCGCGAGGGAGGGGCATCGCACACACAATCCCATCGGGTGAGCGGAGGCGAGTCTAGGAGGGAGTAGGGTTGTTTTGTGCGCATTTCTTCGATTTTCCACTACTTTTTTACGTGGTACCATAGGTCCTAACCATGTAAGTATAGATCCGAAGATGAGTTCATGGGCTGGGAGTTCATGAAATTTAAGTTAGAAGTCGCACGGAACCTTAGGGAAGCCAAGGAGAGGCAGCATGTAGCGCTGAAAATTTAGAGGTCATGGAAGGACCCTGAAGGCATCCGAACAATATTTTTATGGCTTGTAAACATGTTTAAGATGTGTAAAATCATATTTTCTAGGCTTGGGTTTATTGTGGTGAGTTCAGTCTTGTTCAGTGACTCGTTGAGACCGTACGATGTCCGAGTAGCCCGTCGAGAAATATAGAATGGTTCCAATTGATATCCGCTCAAATTTTCTATATTTTATAGTGCATCGCAAAAAATTTTACGGGCAGAAATCTTTTGAAAATGAAAATGATGAATTGATGATGTTAATGGCATGAGACGTGATGTTAATGTTTTAAGAGAAAAGGGAGGAAAATTATTTTGAGGAATGCGAGTTGACTGTGACCAAGACGTAGAGGAATATGATGACTACGGCGCATGAAGTCCGTAGAGCCATATTATAGGGGGAGAGTGACTATGGCATAAGAGGTCTGTAGAGCTATTCCAGCCTAATACTATGGTTTATAGCTTGATCAAGCGAACAAAGGGGTCGTATCAATGAGCAAACTTCACCGAAAATGTTATTTTTGAGGATTTACATATTTGCATGCCATGACGTATAGTTTGAGGAATTGAGTTTTAAGTTTACTTAAAGCTTTTGACGATGATGGTTAAAGTTTAAAGTTTACAGTTTAAATTTCTTTTAAAGTTCTAATGTTGAAGTTTAAAACGTATTTTTAGTATTGCTATTTTGATGTATATGGATGTATATTTAGTACTTGTTATAAAGTTTTGAGCTTGCTGAGTCTTTAGACTCACTAGATCTGATTGTGTACAGGTGAGAATGAGGTTTGAGGCGACGGCGCTTGAGGAGCCCGGGACCTAGGCAGCGCACTCGCGAGACCTATAGCTACCGCAAAAGACGATTATGAGAATTTTTATCGGAAATTTTGAAGAATTTTTATTGTTTTTGAAATAAAATCTTTACGACGTTGAATTTTGAAAATCATTGTTGAGTTAATTATTATTATCGTAATGTAACTTTATGTTTTGAGTTTGCAAAAATAAAATTCTAGTAGTTTGGGCGTTTCATCTATTTTCCGTTGGGACTGCCCGGTAGCTCCCAAACTTGCGATGACGTTGCCACATATCGTTGTTGATCGTTTCGCTTGCCCTCCGATTTGATACCCGATATTTACTGTTACCGATCACGCATTGCATAGCATGTTCCCTATATCATAATACTTTGTTTGTTGTTTTACTTTGTTCTCTGTACTGGGGTTTGACCCCTTTTCCGTTTGGGGTTGTTTTGGTTGTGTTGTGCCATTTCAGGTTATCCAGGAAATTTGGCTGGGCCAGGAGGCGCGTCAGGTAGTGGAGCCCTCTTAGGAGTTGATCGAGTGTCCCAGTTATATATGTCGAGTCAATACCCGGGGATGTGCTACGTAGTTTTTGAGCTGGTTTGATCTGATCTTATTTACATATTTTTGTTTAACTGCGAGATTGTATGTTGTTTATTACCTGGCTTTTGCATGTATTATGAGCATGTTAGCTCTGTATGTGTCTGTAACCAGTTTCAAATGAACTAGCAGCTATAATTTGCATATCAGGCCCAAAGAAAAATTTTAACCTACTTTTAAGCTTCTGCATTAATCGTTAATGTTGTGCTTAACCTGTAATTATGAGCAGTGGACCTGACAGTTTGGAAAAAGATTCCATTTAGACAAGCTTAGCTTATCAGTTCGGACTACGTCTTTAACCAGATAGCACGTCATGATCAAAAAAAACATTTAGAATTACACGTATACAAGCTGCTTATGCACATCCCAGTGCTTTGAAAGAAAAACTAACACAACCTTTCATAAAAATCCTTTTCTATCAAACATCATTGAACAACAACATCTGCAAATATGCTTCCAACATATGGATTCAACACTCAACCTCTTTTAAAACTTTGAAAGCTGACTTAAACATTGAAGAAATTTAATATGTTTTCCAAGATGCAGAAAGAAACCAAGTTAGTTGCCTCTAAGATGATCATTGGATGACAGGAATTTCTCCGTCTTTGAACACACCACAAGCACGATAAAAAATACTTTAGAGAACTTTGAAGCTTCTGGAGGTCTAGAGCTTTTCAACAGTGTTCGCCGCTTAAAAAGAAACTGATACCAGGGTAAAAAAACCTACTCGGGACCCGAGGAAAGAGCTGCTCTTAAATGTCATCTCTACTCTGGTCGGGAACCTGTCATCTCTGGACTACTCAGGAACCTGTCATCCCTACTCTGGTCGGGAACCTGTGATCTCTACTCTGGTCGGGAACCTGTCATCTCTGGACTACTCAGGAACCTGTCATCCCTACTCTGGTCGGGAACCTGTGATCTCTACTCTGGTCGGGAACCTGTCATCTCTACTCTGGTCGGGAACCTGTCATCTCAGCAACTTGGCCCTCTTGTATAACTCATGATTAGTGCACTGACAAAGCTGCAAAACCCATCCTACGTACAGGTTGTAGGGTAGTGTACACGCAAGACCTGCTACACCCATCCCTACTCATGGTTACCCAGGTACTACAACACGCAACCTCTTGGCTCTCCTATAAATACCCAGGTATTTATCATTTTACAACACATTCAGCAGACTCATTCTCTGCACTACATATCTTTTTAATCATCCGGGCTGACTTAAGCATCGGAGGGCCTTCGTCGGGATGGCTCCCGACGCCCTTTGACCCGTGTTTGTGGTCGTAGGTCATTGAAGGAAGGACGTCCAGCTCATCCCCCAAGGACAGGCCTCCAGACCAGCAGATCTCGCTCAGTTACTTCCTCGAGGACAGAATTCCAGATCTCCCGATCTCCCGACCTCCCGACCTGATGGTTTGACGTGATGGCAGCTTATTGGCTAGGTAAAATTTGGTTATATCAATTGACGCTGTCTGTGGAAAACGATAATATAAGAAACGAAATAGGACACTCATAAGGACCAGATGCCGGGAGGTAGGAGAACCCGAGCACCCGAGCACAAGGGCCTCACAGCAGCATGAACTGCTCAACTGGTGATAGAACATTTTTTCTAGATCGACAACCAGAGGTCGATCATCTTTAACTACACGAACTCTCCGTAAAGATACTGATGTGCCAAGAGGAGGCTGATGACATTGGAACATCAATAAACCACAGAAAAACTCTAAACTTAGGTCAGTTCTCATTTGTTATGCAATAACTCTACTTAGTTAAATATTGTCTTTTGGCAATAAGACGACTCGATCAAAAGATGTTTTTCCTGCGTTCACTCTACTCGGGAGTCCATTATTTCTACTCGGGAAATCTACTATCTGCTCTGCTCAGGAATCTGCCCTTGCCCTGCTCTGGTCTGGAATATGTTATCTTTCCTACTCTGGTCAGGAATATGTTATCTTGCTCTGCTCTTCTCGGAAATATGTTATCTCACCCTACTATCAACTCCGGTTGATATCTAAATACTAGGATAAAAATCCTATCTAGCCCGATCTACTCGGCACATTACTATCAACTTCGATTGATATCTAAATACTAGGATAAAAATCCTATCTAGCCCGATCTACTCGGCACCCTACTATCAACTCCGGTTGGTATTTACAAGCCCGACCAGCTCGGCACACTAAGAAAACCTACTCGGCTCCCGAGGAGAAACGCAACAGTCTTCAACTTCACTACTTCGTTTCGACTAAAAAGGGGAGATACTATTGATACCAGGGTAAAAAAAACCTACTCGGGACCCGAGGAAAGAGCTGCTCTTAAATGTCATCTCTACTCTGGTCGGGAACCTGTCATCTCTGGACTACTCAGGAACCTGTCATCCCTACTCTGGTCGGGAACCTGTGATCTCTACTCTGGTCGGGAACCTGTCATCTCTGGACTACTCAGGAACCTGTCATCCCTACTCTGGTCGGGAACCGCCTGTGATCTCTACTCTGGTCGGGAACCTGTGATCTCTACTCTGGTCGGGAACCTGTCATCTCTGGACTACTCAGGAACCTGTCATCCCTACTCTGGTCGGGAACCGGTCATCTCTGGCCTACTCAGGAACCTGTCATCCCTACTCTGGTCGGGAACCATATTAGTGCACTGACAAAGCTGCAAAACCCATCCCTGCGTACAGGTGTTAGGGTAGCGTACACGCAAGGTCTGCTCTGCCCATCCCTGCTCATGATTATTCAGGTAGTACAACACGCAACCCATTTGCTCGCCTATAAATACCCAGGTATTCTCTCATTTTCTGGACACATTCAGCAGACTCATTCTCTGCACTATATATCTTCTTGATCACCCGACTGACTTAAGCATCGGAGGGCTTTCGTCGGGATGGCTCCCGACGCCCTTTAACCAGTGTTTGTGGTTGCAGGTCATTGCAGGATGTATAACCTCCTCATCCCCCGAGGACAAACCTTCTCATCCTCCTAGGACAAACCTCATCTTCCCCCGAGGACAAACCTTCTCATCCTCCTAGGACAAACCTCCTCTTCCCCCGAGGACAAACCTTCTCATCCTCCTAGGACAAACCTCCTCTTCCTCCGAGGACAAACCTTCTCATCCTCCTAGGACAAGCCTCCAGACCTCCAGATCTTCTCGGGTGGCGATGTGTAACTCTTTGGTCGAGAACCGATGACGATTTTGAGATCGCATCAGAAACATTTCAAAGAAGTTATGTGTTTGTGTTGGTGAAAAGCACCTTTTCGTGTATTTATATGAGACACTAAAGATATTTTTCTTATTATACAATTCTTTTAAAAAGTGCTACTACCATTTTAAAAGTGATATTCTGCTTTCAAAAGAATTCTGAACCGAACCAGTTTATTTTAAAATCAGCTTATACTTGAAGTGTGCTTGAGTTGTTCTTCCAGATCTCTTCCCATGAATCGTGTTCCTGAGCTGAATTAAAGATATACACAGACGCAAGCTGATTTAATCTAAACGGCAAAATACACATACGTTAAAATAATCACTTAACCCTTGAAACAATTTAAATCTATCTATGTGGTCTTATGGATTTTTGGCATTACAACTCTCCTTTTCGGTGCATACATGCCTTGTTGCTCCAACGTATATCAACCTTTATTTTGGATTTTCCACTTGATTTGATTCAGATACAATGGCCAAAAGCGTGAGATCCGACATGTCACTTGACAATTTCTCTTCTACGGTGATATTCACTTGGGCCCTTGATTTATTTTGATTACCATTCTTTTCTTGGTAATCTCTGAACCTTTTGTCCTTTCCTTTTTTTGGATCATTTCCTTGGTGCTTCCTCTTTCTACTAGAATTTTTTCCACAAATTTGACCTCACCTCAATATTTATTTTTCTGAACATCCTTGCCCTATTGTCCTCATCAATTAGTAGGCGCACAATCAAGTCTTCAACACTCATTTTTTTTTGTGTTTAAACTTTAGATAATTCTTAAAGTTTTTCCACATAGGAGGCAACTTTACAATCATGACCGCCAATTGGAATCACTCTCTAAGAGTCATTCCTTCTGTCTGAATTTCTTGTAGAATTACAGGTTTCACTTGGGCCATAACAGATTTGGAGTCAATCATCTTGAAGTCCAAAAATCGTAAGACAATGAATTTCTTCAAGCCGTCATCTTCATATCTATATTTTTTGTCAAGAGACTTGCATAACTCTTTTTCGTTTCTAACTTGACTATATGTTAGGCAAAAGAATGGTAATAACACACACAATGCAGAATAACAAGAAATAATCAGATTGAAGAACAATGTCAGGAAAGTAAATCGAGGCCTGTGATCTAACACAGTTCCCTTAAAACAGATTCACCTCGCACCAGTGCTTCCAAGGACCAAGCTACGCGTGGTGTCTGTTTCCCAGGGTACAACGATGGAACCGAGCAGCTAACCGAAAGCACAAGGCTACGCTACACCGGCGAACTGAACCGCACTGCACTGTATCAGCGTGGGAACGTGGATAGAATGGAGAGAATTGAGAGAATGGTGTGAATTGTTGTCTTTGGAATGAAGAATATTGCTCCTATATATAGGGAAATGTGTGACTCTTCAAGTGCCTATATTGAATACACAATCAATATATTGTGTCTCTTCGTGCATGTGAAGAGTCACGGACATGTGAAGAGTCACGGGCATGTGAAGAGTTTTCATTTATTCCAACAATCCCCCACATGAATGAAAACGATAATGATAGAAATCTTGCGATACAGTTTTATGGTTGAATCCTGCATAGGAGAGGTAGACATGTTGTCTTTGAACCTTTCCTCGTAAAGCACATCCATTTACTGGTGAATAGTAGACATGTTGTCTTTGAACTTTTCTACCGTTTGTGTAAGTCAAAATGCACTTCACACAGGATTCGTCCTGATGCAATTCAGTTATCATGATTGTGTTCTTTTTGGCCATGAACACCTGCCTGGTTCTGTGAGAGCTTGTAGAATTGAGCCTTGCATCCGTTGAAGAGGCCCCACTTCTCTCTCGCATAGGTGATTCTCAGAATATCACTAATCTTCTGAACATCCAGAATCATTAAAAGTCGTATGCTTATCCTACACTCTCACTGTTTCATCATAGGAATGGATGAGGGTAACCCTCCCAGTGATCCATCAAGCCAGTGCAATTAGGTTGTCCCATTGAACCTAGTTCTTGGGATCTCCAGTCAGCATAGGTTGGGTTTTCCTTTGATTCTCAGAATATCACTAATCTTCTGAACATCCAGAATCATTAAAAGTCGTATGCTTATCCTACACTCTCACTGTTTCATCATAGGAATGGATGAGGGTAACCCTCCCAGTGATCCATCAAGCCAGTGCAATTAGGTTGTCCCATTGAACCTAGTTCTTGGGATCTCCAGTCAGCATAGGTTGGGTTTTCCTTTGCACCAACTTATTCTATAGGCTTAATTCCCATTCCCCTCGATGACTTTGCGACTAACTTCTATTTAACCCTTTGGTTAATGGATCTGCAAGATTATCCTTTGACTTTATATAGTCAATTGAGATAATTCCGGTCGAGAGTAGTTGTCGAATGGTATTGTGTCGACGACGTATATGTCTAGACTTACCATTATACATACTGTTATGAGCTCTACCGATGGCAGACTGACTATCACAGTGAATACAAATAGATGGCGCAGGTTTAGGCCATCTCGGAATATCTTCCACAAATAACCGTAGCCATTCAGCTTCTTCACCGCATTTGTTGAGGGCTATAAATTCAGATTCCATGGTGGATCTGGCTATTACAGTCTGCTTTGAGGATTTCCACTTAATTGTTGCACCACCTAATGTGAAAACGAATCCACTAGTAGACTTTGAGTCTTTCATATCAGATATCCAATTGGAATCACTGTATCCTTCAATAACAGCAGGATATCTATTATAGTGCAGTCCATAGTCACGAGTATATCTTAAATATCGTAGCAATAGTACAATTGCTTTCCAGTGGTTAGCTCCTGGGTTGCTCGTGAATCGACTTAATTTGCTCACAGCAAACGCAATATCTGGCCTTGTACAACTCATTAAGTACATTAAACTTCCAATAACGCGTGAGTATTCTAGTTGAGAAACACACTCACCTCGATTTTTCGATAGATGTTGACTTGAATATATCGGTGTTTTAGCCAATGCTAAATCTTCTTTGTTGAATTTTTCAAGAATTTTGTCAACATAGTGTGACTGACTAAGTACAAGTCCTTCTGATGTGCGATGAATTTTGATTCCAAGAATCACATCAGCTAAGCTCATGTCTTTCATGTCAAATCTTGACCTCAACATTTTCTTAGTGGATTTAACCATCTTATCATTACTCCCAATGATAAGCATGTCATCAACATAAATACATAAAATGACATATCCATCTTCAGAGTCTTTGATGTACACACATTTATCACATTCATTGACTTTGAATCCACTTTCAATCATTGCTTTATCAAATTTTTCGTGCCACTGCTTTGGTGCTTGTTTTAACCCGTATAAAGATTTCACCAATTTACAGACCTTGTTTTCCTGTCCAGGAGCAGAAAAACCCTCAGGTTGTTCCATGTAAATCTCTTCTTCCAAATAACATTTAGAAAAGCAGTTTTTACTTCCATTTGATGAACAGAATGATTCCACAAAGCAGCAATGGCGAGTATCACTCTGATAGAGGTTATTCTTGTCACAGGAGAATAAGTATCAAAGTAGTCAAGTCCTTCTTTTTGACGGTAACCTTTGATTACCAACCTGGCTTTGTATTTATCAACGGTTCCATCTAACTTCATCTTCCTTTTGAATATTCACTTACAACCCAAAGGTTTGTTTCCGGGAGGAAGATCCACCAATTCCCACGTGTGATTTTGCAGAATCGATTCGATCTCTGAATTAATTGCCTCTTTCCAAAGAGGACCTTCAGAGAAATTTATGGCATCTTCAAAACTTTGAGATTCATTTTCCATCAGGAAAGTATAGAAATCTGGACCAAATATTATGTGTTAATTGTTAGTAATTTGCACGGTGCCTGACATCTTGATTCCTATGATTGTATTCTATGGATATCAGAGAACTCAAACTTATACACAAGAAATCGATAAGCACTACTATTTTGAGCATATCCTATGAAAATGCAGTCAACAGTTTTTGGTCCTATTTTCACCCTTTTAGGAGTCGGTACTACCACTTTGGCAAGACACCCCCACACTCGCAAGTATTTGTAGGAAGGTGGTCTTCCTTTCCATAACTCATGTGGACTTTTATTTTGTTTCTTTCGGGGTACCTTATTTAGAAGGTAGTTGGCTGTCAGAACAGCTTCCCCCCACATGTTGTGTGGTAAACCAGAACTTAGAAGCAGTGCATTCATCATTTCTTTCAAAGTACGATTTTTCCTTTCGGCAATGTCATTCTGTTGTGGAGAATAAGGTACAGTTGTCTCATGTCTGATTCCATGCTGAGCACATGCTCGGCAAATGGAGACTCATATTCTCCTCCACGATCACTTCGTAGCACTTTAATCTTCTTGTTAAGTTGATTTTCAACTTCGTTTTTGTAAATGATGAATTTGTCTATTGTTTCATCTTTGCTTTTAAGAAGATAGACGCTACAATATCTGGTGCTATCATCAATGAAAGTAATAAAATACTTGTTTCCTCCACGAGTTTGCACTCCTTTCAAATCACATACATCCGTGAAATTAAATCAAGGGGTTCGGTATTTCTTTCAATTGTTTTGAAAGACGATCGTGTTTGTTTTTCTTCAATGCAAATTTCACATTTGTGGCTTTTGTCTATTTGGAATGTAGGTATGTTTTTTAAATTAATCAATCTGCGAATTGTGTCGTAGTTTACGTGACCTAGTCTACCATGCCACAAGTAAGGAGACTCAAGCAAATAAGCAGAAGGATTAACTTTATTCACTTTGGGCTTAATAGCCATTACATTTAGCTTAAACAAGCCATCACTCACATATCCCCTACCAACATACATTCCATTATTAGACACAACGACCTTGTCAGACTCAAAAACAATACGAAAACCATGCTTATTCAACAGAGAACCGGATACCAAATTCTTTCTAATATCCGGGACATAAAGCACGTTGTTCAGAGTCAGTTCCTTTCCAAAAGTCATCTTTAAGACGACCTTTCCTTGTCCCTTGATTTCAGAAGTTGCTGAATTTCCCATGTACAACTTCTCACCATTTTCGGATTCTTGTAGAGTAACAAACATCTCCTTATCGGAGCAGACATGTCGAGTGGCACCAGTATCAATCCACCACTCTCTTGGTTTTGAACCAAGCAGATTTACTTCAGAAACAACTGCACAGAGATTTATATTTGAGACATCATGAGAGATGTCATCCACGGTGTTAGCCTCTCGGGCTCTCTTCGGTTTCTTACAATCCGAAGCCTTGTGACCCATTCCATCACAATTGTAGCACTTCCCCACGAATTTCTTCTTGAAAGTGCCTTTCCTTGCTCCCAATTTAGAGTCTTTCTCGGATGACCGCGGCTTCTTTTTCTCATTATATTTGTCGCCATGTTCAACAACATTTTCTTTGGCAACATTAGGATTAAATAAACGCCTTTCAGAGTTCCTATTGTCTTCTTCAATTCGAAGTCGACAATGAGTTCTTCGACGTTCATCTCCTTTCGCTTGTGCTTCAAATAATTTTTGAAGTCTTTCCATGACGGCGGTAGTTTCTCGATAATCGCAGCCACCTGGAAAGATTCACTTAAGGTCATCCCCTCAGCATGAATATCGTGGAGAATAAGCTGAAGTTCCTGAACTTGACTTATGATAGGCTTGGAATCCTGCATCTTGAAATCCAAGAATCGGCCAACAAGGAATTTTTTGGCTCCAGCATCGTCGGTTTTATACTTCCGATCGAGGGATTCCCACAGTTCCTTGGCCGTTTTCTTCTCACAGAAAACGTTGTACAAAGCATCGGCCAGTCCATTTAGGTATTTTGGCATAGGAAATCAGAATGATTCCAAGCCTCAACAGCGCTGACAGATTCAGCATTCTGTTCCCCTTCCTTAAGGGTAGGGACCTACTCTGTGAGGAACCTAGCCAAGTTCAAAGTGGTGAGGTAGAAAAGAATTTTCTGCTGCCACCTCTTGAAGTCCAGACCGTTGAACTTGTCCGGCTTCTCGTTATGGTTAACCGACGTAGTCACAGGGGCAGCAGAGTTAGTAGGGCCAACACCATTTGCCATAATTTATATGAGTCTGTTTTAAGATTGTTAGGCAAAAAAATGGTAATAACACACACAATGCAGAATAACAAGAAATAATCAGATTGAAGAACAATGTCAGGAAAGTAAATCGAGGCCTGTGATCTAACACAGTTCTCTTAAAACAGATTCGCCTCGCACCAGTGCTTCCAAGGACCAAGCTACGCGTGGTGTCTGTTTCCCAGGGTACAACGATGGAACCGAGCAGCTAACCGAAAGCACAAGGCTATGCTACATCGGCGAACTGAACCGCACCTGCACTGTATCAGCGTGGGAACGTGGAGAGAATGGAGAGAATTGAGAGAATGGTGTGAATTGTTGTCTTTGGAATGAAGAATATTGCTCCTATATATAGGGAAATGTGTGACTCTTCAAGTGCCTATATTGAATACACAATCAATATATTGTGTCTCTTCGTGCATGTGAAGAGTCACGGACATGTGAAGAGTCACGGGCATGTGAAGAGTCACGGGCATATGAAGAGTTTTCATTTATTCCAACAAAAATATCATGCTAGATAACATACCTATAAACCAACAACCAGCATCACTTTTACAAAACATACGCCATAATTTAAGTTTTCATTCCTTAAACATATTTTTGTTATGGTTGACTTACCGGATAAAATATGTATCAGGCCAAATCTTGATCGAAGAATTTTTGCAAAATGTTCACCCAATAAAATTATCAAACCAGATAAAACTCGATTTTTTTTTTTGAAAAATATATTTCTGTGGACTACTTAATTTTTTTTCAAGTTGATTATATTAGAAATATTTTATTCGGATATCAAAAATATTATCTCATTAAGTGGCACATATAGATTTAGATTGAGATTTAATCATGCACATCACGTTATCTTTATTACGTGACCAAATACTGAAAGATTTAGATGTGCACAATCTATAAGAGTTTCAATAAAGCGGCGGCTGAGGCGGGCAGCGGTGACAATGGCGAGCGACGGCGCAGTGGCCGACATCTAGGGATAGGGGTGGTGGCTATGAGAAAGAGTGACTAGGGTTAGGGCTGTATGATTAGCTCTTAATTTTTGAATTTGTTCGTAAACTAACCCCATACCAATCATATATTATGGGCTCAAAACATGGTTGATGGGCCTTGGAAAGCCCAAGTCCATTGAACATTAGTTCGCGTCCATCGTTGTGGCTTCATCATAATCCTGATCGACGATCAGATATCATCGATGTGTTCAGTGCACAGAACCGATTATTATGATGTGAAATCAAATATTCGGACCCTAATTCTATATATGTAAGGCATGCCCCGTTAACCGAATATTGGATGTAGTACACCCAATCTCTCTTCCATCGTACTCAACACTTTGAGTTAGATATTCGTACGGGAATAGAAAATCAGTACTTGTGTGACCTCAATGGTTCAGGGATACAACTAGTTGTGGGATCACAACTCCTTGTAACTCAGAAACACATTCTACGACTTACCCATCGGACAATGGTAAACCGTCTAACAACATCATCCTATGATTCCCTAGGTATCACTGATAATGCTAGCAAGAATCAGTCGATCATGGTTAGCGTACAGTACGGTCCCTTCATCTCAAATATCCCGATCAAATGACAATCATTGGAAATCAAGAGCCGCTAGATATTCGATGACCATGCAATACATCTTGGAGATCAAATAACGACATTTTATGTGCTAATAGGTAATCTCATTTACTCTAAAGCACATGTATTTCTCTGGTCAGAGATTTGTCACACTTTTATCTCCTCAGATAGCATAGGATATCTACGTACTACGGTGACCGGTGAATCCTCAACAACAAAACATCGACTCTTACATGCATCCAGGCTTCAACCAATCTCGCCAACTGATGACCCTCATGGAGTCGGTAAACATGTCAGAGTGAGGCACCTATCGTGTAGAGTCTCAAGGATATTTCTAGTCATAAGGGCTAACCATGTACAACCAAGACTTTGGACGTTTTCACTCGATAGCTAATAACCACTTGGAAAGTCCAAACGAGGGCAGTTTGATAGATCACCAAGTCACTATCTATCATGCATGCTCAGAATATCTCTGTGTTTCCTACCAATGAAGCGTGGTTGTAACACCCAGACATTTTATTAGCCACAATTAGAAGTTATAAAAATTGAGAGATTTGAAATGCTACTTTATTGAACTTTTATTTCGGTTGAATTCCATATTTGAGAACACGTGAGATCAGCTCTCATTCTTATCGAGTTGAGTTTCAGATTTGAGAATGCAATTGCAGGAGTTGTTTCGTCGATCCTTACAAGCCAATTGAATCATTCTTTTTAAATAAAAATGGTTCGGTTTTATAGCATCAGATTTCATTTTAAAATAGAGTAGCACTTTTAAAGGATTTTGACGTATTGATTAAACGTGTTTCTTCCTTAGGCATTTTAATTCATATATATTGGATGTTAGCCACATCATGCATCATCATTTTCAACCAAAAACACTTTCCAAAAAGCAAACGGTGCTCTCTGTGAAGAAACCGAGCAAAACTTTCAAAGATTTTCGAAGGAGACAAGCGGTGCATACGTGATTTGCCAGATTCCATCTATAATTGTGTTACAGAATTCAGGCAAGTAAACTCTGTTTCTTGCTACACTCATGAAAGCATATATTCAGTTCTGTATGCGTTTTGTGAAGAAACCGAGCAAAACTTTCAAAGATTTTCGAAGGAGACAAGCGGTGCATACGTGATTTGCCAGATTCCATCTATAATTGTGTTACAGAATTCAGGCAAGTAAACTCTGTTTCTTGCTACACTCATGAAAGCATATATTCAGTTCTGTATGCGTTTTGTACGTGGTTTTAAAGGTTTGAGAATTTGCTACGGCTGTTTTTCAAACAAAAGAAAGTTTATGCTCCGTTTTAATGATGAAGTACGTGTTTACTGTGATTTTGATCCAGAAATATGTTAGAAAATCTTTTGATGATGTTCGCCCAGTAGTTTCTTGAGAATTCTAAAGATTTTCTTCGAAGTAGCTTATTCAATTGATTCCAGAAATTTCTTGAGATCTTTTGATTTTTTCAGACTGAGGTTTTCTTCGTTGATTACATTTGTTCAAATTACTAAGTCTGAAATCTGGTTCTTGAACCAAAAGCTGATTTTCCATATTTGCCAGATTCTAAATTAGAGTTCTGTTTCTATGTATTTAAAGTTCAGATCCGAGTTTTTGTTCCAAATCTGAATTGGGTCAAAATCTGTTTCATTGACCATTGACATCTGAGTGACTCAATTCAATTTCGTTGACATTTGAGTTGACCAATAAGGCCAAATCTGAATACCTTCTTCTTCGTTGAGATGTTACGTATAATTCAGATTTCATCTTTTAAATCTTATTCGACAAATACAGAAATTACAGATTTGAATTCCTAGTTCATTTCCGCTTCAATTCAAAAGATTAATTCCAATCATCCGAACAGATTCGAGTGACTTTGTTCAGTTTTCATCTTCGCAAGTATTACAGAGAATCCTCAAAGTGTTCCAGAACATCATCGGAAGTATAAAACCAGTAAACCGTACCAGAATGAAAAGAAAAACAGATTTACGAAAGAAAGAAAGAGCAGAAAGAATATTACAGAAATGTTTTACAGAAAAGTTTTATAGATTATCGCTTAAGCAACAGACGGTCACATGAGAGGGTGAGGACGCTGGCTGACGAACCAGTGTGCCTCTTTCAACTACGGAAGGGACTAAGATATGGTCGACGGACTGTATACCCTTTATATGCGATAGATGGGTTTTGTACCCAGCTCTCTGACTCAGATTGGAGTTTGATCAAACGACAAACCTGATGTACAGGTGTTTAGCCATAATTACCAGAAAAGAAAAGAATAGAGCTCAGTGTGATTTTAATCACCAAGCTTAAAGAAAATGATTTCAGAACGTATATGTTAATGCTTTCATTCCATGCAGATTCCACAGTTCATGTTATTTCGCTTATTTATTCTTAAGCTATTCAGATTCAGATTCCAGTAAAGTAACAGATATCGTTTTCATGTGTCATATGTTTTCGATATTCCAGATTTTTCCTGCTGAGCCCCTAGGCTCACTAAGTTTTCATTGAGTGCAGATATTGAGCAATAGGAGCTGGATGGTGATGAGTTGAACGGAATATCGTTTTCATGTGTCATATGTTTTCGATATTCCAGATTTTTCCTGCTGAGCCCCTAGGCTCACTAAGTTTTCATTGAGTGCAGATATTGAGCAATAGGAGCTGGATGGTGATGAGTTGAACGGAAAGATTTGTTATCGTGGACATCTGTTTCCGCTTTTGTTATTATCCAGTTCCAATTTTGATGTACGAAACTTTAGTTATAGTTTTGTATCATGACAGATTTCGAGTTATATCATTTTGTTGAAATCTTTACCAGAAATTATTACTTAATGAATTATACAGTTTCGTTATCTCAAGACCAGATCTGTTTAGTTCCGCGCCTTCTATTTGTTCAGATCCGTTTTTCCAGATATCGCGTATGGTTTGCATTTAATTGTATTTTAGCCCAGAAATTAGTAGCGAACTGTTGTTGTAAACAAGATCGAAATTTTGTGCCTTTCAATTTGAACCCCAAAGTTCTCAATTTAGCTTAAGTAAAGTCCTGTCGTTACAATGGTACTTTGCATCACTAGTTTCAAACTCGGGCGGCCCTTATCTTTGTTTTGGACGGCCCAATCGATTAAGAAACGGATGACTATTAGATGTGTTTTATGATAGTCATCAAATCCGCTATCACATTTAATATACACTATAGTGCATTCAATGTCTTTATCCAAAAGTTTGTGCAATAAAAGCAAAAATAAAGAATTTCATGAAAAATATAAATTATTAAATGAATAATGATTGTTCTAGAACAAGAGTCAACAAAGCAGACTACAAACAGTTGGCTAGCTGGACACCCACTCTAACACGTTTTGGTTCAATTATCGTGTTTAGATTGTTGGGTATAATAATAGGACTTGGGAAAACAAGAATATAGAGGGTGGACAAATGGCTATGAAAAATAATCGAGGCAAGAGTTTGACTCTTTCTCCTTAAAAATATATTGCCTCGTCCGGTGCAAATAGTTGATGGCAATTTTTTTTCCAAGAGAACGACTTTCGACAAGTAGCACTATAAATTTTCAAGTTACACGGAACTTTGAATTATTTAAGAATGCTATAACTTGGTGCAAAATTGCTATTATCGAATTCTACTTGAAATTCATATCCAAGAATTTATGTCTTACGAAACTTGAATTTAAGTGTAATTTTTTAAAAAATTCAAATGAAAACAACACTCAAATTTAATTCTTTAAACATATAAGTTTTGAAAGTCAAAACCAAGAGTTTCCATCTTGCATATTTTCGTTTAGGCCCTAAGATGAAAAACCGCATTAATAATTAAACTAGAGATAAAGAAGATGAAGATTTTGTATGTAAATTGCAAATGAGGGGATAATCGCTATTAAAAGCAATCTTTCCATAATCGTATGGATAACGGAACCAGTCTAACTATTAAAAGCAATCCAACCGGTTCAACCGGACGATCGAACCGAAATGTAGTTTATTCGTAAAATATTAATATAAAATAATGTATAATTGTCTAAAATTTTTAAAAATCTAAAAAATATATATATAAAATATATTTTTTTCAAATACTTAGTAATTATGTAAATATATAACCAAATATTAGTTTTATAGTTTAAACATTATTAGAAAATGATTTTTTTTCCAAAACAAATAAAAAAATATTGAAAACCGATTGAATCGGTTCGACCGCTTTGTGGTCGGTTTGACCGGTTCAACCGATTTTAATCGGTCAAACTGTAAAACAGTTTCTTTATATGGTACGGATTGGACTAATGACCGGTTCTCAATCGAACCGGCCGCTCCGATCCGATTTAAAAATCGGTGATTAAAAAGACACATCTTTTCAAATCACTTGGCCGAATCCTCCTGTTTTTCTTTTCTTTTTTCCTTTTTAACATGTTACAATTTATAATATAATACAATATGTAATAACATATTAGGCTTCGAACTAACATATATTAATCTCTAATTTACCCTAACGGGTAAATCGATGTTAATTGTTCAATCCATTTTTTTCAACGGTTATATAATATAAAATCTCCTGCCGTTTCACTTCTCCAATATATACTTATGATTTAATATTGATGCCCCCCATAAGCATCTCGGGACCCGAGGACCGAGCACTACGGCATCAGCCTTACCTACACCATCGGAGGCGAGAGCAATCAAGCGACGCGCATAGAGCTCGAGCTCGGGATTTTTAACCGAGGCCTTGCCACACGCTCGGGAATCGCCCGAGCTCCTTCGTTATGGAGAAAAGCTTATAACCTGAGGAGACAACCTAAGTTCGAGGCCTCTCCCGAGAACCCCAACCCGATGTGTTAAAGCACTTCCGCAAAAGGCGGAGAACGTGGGCCGAATTATGCGGAAGACGTGCACACGACCTCACCCACGTCTCGACAGAACGTGCAAGCGAATTGATTCATCTGCCTAGCCCCTCTATAAATACCCCCCAGGTTTGCTCTCTCAGTCTCATTCACTCATTATTGCACTCTCTCGCACACAGTTCCTATTTGCTCTCATTTGCTCTCACGCGCACAAAGCACTTCCGCAAAAGGCGGAGAACGTGGGCCGAATTATGCGGAAGACGTGCACACGACCTCACCCACGTCTCGACAGAACGTGCAAGCGAATTGATTCATCTGCCTAGCCCCTCTATAAATACCCCCCAGGTTTGCTCTCTCAGTCTCATTCACTCATTATTGCACTCTCTCGCACACAGTTCCTATTTGCTCTCATTTGCTCTCACGCGCACGGCTGACTTAAGCATCGGAGGGGCTTCGCCGGACACACTTTCGGCGTCCTCTGACGAACGTTCGTTGGTTGCAGGTATACGCACATACTCTCCAGTTCCCGACGCCCGATGTGCCCGAGGTCCTCGACGTGGTTATAGCTCGTCGGCTGAACTATTTGGTTACATCAATTGGCGCCGTCTGTGGGAAATCGAATAAGAAGATATAAGATGCCACCAAAGAGGACTAGAGCTCAGCGTAGTGGGGAGAACAGTAACACAGAGAGTACCACTCAGGGGTCGGAGAATCCCACTCTTACCCCCGCCCAGATAGCGGAGTTGGTTGCCACCACTGTGGCGCAAATATTGGCAAGTCAACCTGCGCCACAACCGCAACCTAACCTTGACCAGCAAGCCGAAGAGATGAGGAAGATGCGTGAGGAATTAGAAAACCGGCAGGCTGAGGAGATGAGGAA
>KV015601.1:53047-65955 GCA_001598015.1 Dorcoceras hygrometricum
TGGACTACTTCTCCAAATGGGTCGAGGCCGAGCCCTTGGCGAAGATATCCGAGGCTGAGGTGTTGAATTTTCTGTGGAAGAACATCGTCTGCCGTTTCGGGATACCTCGGCGACTTATCTCTGATAATGGAAGATAATTCTGTGGAGCCAAAGTTCGGGCGTGGTGCCGAGAGTTGAAAATTGAGCAAGTCTTCACCTCAGTGGCCTACCCTCAAAGCAATGGACAGGTAGAGGTCACGAACCGAACCATCGTGCAAGGTCTGAAGTCGCGACTGGAATCATCGCGGGGAAAATGGGCGGATGAATTGCCCAGTGTTCTCTGGGCTTATCGAACGACCCCCCGAGCTGCTACTACGCCAACACATAAGCCCGACCAGCTCGGCACCTAAGCCCAGTCCCGCGCTGGCACATTCGCATAGCTCCTCTACGCCAACACATAAGCCCGACCAACTCGGCACCTAAGCCCAGTCCCGCGCTGGCACATTCGCATAGCTCCTCTACGCCAACACATAAGCCCGACCAACTCGGCACCTAAGCCCAGTCCCGCGCTGGCACATTCGCGTAGCTCTTCTACGCAAACACATAAGCCCGACCAGCTCGGCACATAAGCCTAGTTCCACACTAGCAACTCGCGTAACTCTTCTACGCAAACACATAAGCCCGACCAGCTCGGCACATAAGCCTAGTTCCACACTAGCAACTCGCGTAACTCTTCTACGCAAACACATAAGCCCGACCAGCTCGGCACATAAGCCTAGTTCCACACTAGCAACTCGCGTAACTCTTCTACGCAAACACATAAGCCCGACCAGCTCGGCACATAAGCCTGGTTCCGCACTAGCACCTCGCGGGGCTCTCCTACGTAAACATATAAACCCAACTTACGTCAGCACCCCCTCGGGAGGAAACCTTATTCGAACAGAAAAACTTCCCCGACCTCAGGAAATAAACATATGAATAAGGTGAAGAAGCAAATGTCGACCTTCCTTGGACTTCATCCTTAACAAATGGCCCCATAAACGCAAACACTTAGCCGTTTCGCCCACTTACGCAAGAATGGGTAATATCGGCTGCATGCACACTTACCAGAGCTCGATTTGCGGATTATATCATTTGATTACAAACTCGGATCACGGTATTCGGTCACGAGTTCGGGTTACTTCATTTATTTACGCACGATTATTCAAACACTTGGTTGATTTTAACCACGGCCCCTCGCGTCGGGACCTCGTATTTTAAGGTGTCGTCGGGACATCTCATCTCACGCTCGAGAAAGAAATACGAAGAGGAAGAGCTCAGCAAAAAGCTTGCATTTCATTTAAATGAAAAAAAATATGTGGAGTACAACAAAAGGGAAAATTAAGAAAGGGGGGAGCTCGGGGGAGTGGCATCGGAACCATCTCCTCCCTCTTCTCCCTCTTCGTCCTTGTCCTCCTCCTCTTCCTGGACCTCCTCTTCATAACACTTGGTTGATTTTAACCACGGCCCCTCGCGTCGGGACCTCGTATTTTAAGGTGTCGTCGGGACATCTCATCTCACGCTCGAGAAAGAAATACGAAGAGGAAGAGCTCAGCAAAAAGCTTGCATTTCATTTAAATGAAAAAAAATATGTGGAGTACAACAAAAGGGAAAATTAAGAAAGGGGGGAGCTCGGGGGAGTGGCATCGGAACCATCTCCTCCCTCTTCTCCCTCTTCGTCCTTGTCCTCCTCCTCTTCCTGGACCTCCTCTTCATCAGCCATCTCGGCTATGGCCTGTTGCACATTGAGGAAGGAAGCTGGATGATCCTCCTCGGGATAGCCATTGGCCCGCCATTGGGCCACGCAGCCCAAGAAACCGTTCTTAAAGTAACCCCCAGCTTTCTTCCCTAAAAGGGTGTCAAACTCAGGAGACTTCAAGAACTCCTCTTTTCCCTCGATCTTCAGGCGCTCGGCCTCCTGCGTCGCCCGAGCCTTAACCTCCTCGAGCTCGGCTTCCAACAGTTCCCGAGCCGCCTTCTCGGCTTCATGCGCCTCCCTCTCAACCACCAGCTGGGCCTCTAACGCCTCCCTCTGGGCCTTCGCCGCCCCTTCCTCCCGAGATCGAAGAGTCTCCAACTCCTCAAGTCGGGCGAGCACCTCGGCGTGATGACCCATGGCTTTGTCAAATTGATCGCGGGAGGCGTTCATTTTTTGATGGGCCTTGGTGAGGCGCTTCACCATTTCGCCCCCCCACGCCACGGCATGCGCAGGGATAAGAGGTCAATATTAACAGTGTTAAGACAAGAAGGGAGGCTAGAGATCGGGAAAGGAAAAACATACCGCTGCCAGGTTGGACGAGAAGTGACCCACCTCATCCGCGTTGCGAGCCTTCCTCAATACTCTGACATCCCGATCCGGGACCATATTACAAATGTATCTAGTGGCCGCAACCGGACACGGGGACTCGACCAGCGAATCCTTAGAAGGGTCAAAGGGAGGGGGTTGCTCGGGCTCCTTCCCCGAGGACGGGGCTCCAGCGGTGGCGGTGACGGGAGGCACGTCTCTTCTTGGTTGTCTTCTTGGGGGGCGCGCCTGCATCGCCTTTACTAGCTCTGCTTTGCCCATTCGATCGTCTGCATTAAAAGAAACAAGACAGAGATTAGTTCGGGCAAGAGGTGAGTTCAGGAAAAGATAAAAACACGACTAGGATATGATACAACTATACCGAGGTCCCCAACAAGCGAAGGGGCCTTCCTCTTCTTGGTTGTCTTCTTGGGGGGCGCGACGACCGCCTCCTGCATCGCCTTTACTAGCTCTGCTTTGCCCATTCGATCGTCTGCATTAAAAGAAACAAAACAGAGGTTAGTTCGGGCAAGAGGTGAGTTTAGGAAAAGATAAAAACACGACTAGGATATGATACAACTATACCGAGGTCCCCAACAAGCTTGGCCCCCTTCCTGCTAAACTTGAAGAAGCACAGCAGATCTTCCTTTATGAGCTCGGGAGCATTATAGCTCTTATCGCACATAGCCTCGAGGAAGGGGGTCAGGCTCGGGGCTCGGTCAGGTGTTCGGGGGACAATGGTGATCGCGCTATCCCGCCAATGCATCTCACACCTCCACGGATCCCTCATAACATCACACTTGATGTAGAAGAACCTGCTCATCCACCCCTTGTGGGAGCTCGGGTTTCCCTTAATGAAGGAATGGTCCCCCTTGTGGGAGAGATAGAATTTCCCCGGTCCTAGCCTCTTAACCTGAACTAGTTGCATGAGGACGTAGGGGATTAAGGGGATATCGTGGTAACTGAGGAGGACGGCCAGATCCAATAGAAAATTGTATGAGTTCGGGGCTAATTGTCTCGGGCTCAGCTGGATATGACGACAGAAGGCAGCGATGAATCTCGGGATTGGGAACCTAAGACCCATCTCTATCTGGTTCATATAGAAAGTATGAAACCCCGGGGGTGGACGATGGGCCCTCTCGTCGGGGTGAGGAATAACTACCTCGAATTTACCCATTGTCCCCCCTTCTCCTTGATGATGTCTATGTCGGATAATCTTAGGGTAGAGGATTTCTCCTCGTACCAGGGAGAGTTCGGGAGTTCCTCTGATCGAGGAAGCCAGGGTTCCCCCGCCTGGCAAACTGGAGATGCACTATCTATGGACTCAGCAGCACTACTCACTCGGCTAGTGGAAGGGGAAGAAATCATACAATGAAAAAAACTTACTGAAGTATGAGATAGAGATCGGGATGACAGATTGAAAGAGCGGGAGCGAGAAAATATTTTAGCAGAGTAACGAAGCAGTTAGAATCGAAAGTGAAAAATGAGAGGTGAAGCCGAAGTATTTATAGGAATTGGGAGGTCGATCTCAATCGTCCGATCGCGCGCCTCTCAACGATCCAGATCACCTTGGGAAGCCCAACGGTCACCTCGATTGGCTCAACGGTCACTTCGGATGTCAGGATACCTCCATCTTGACCGCTCGTTGAGATCTTATCAACGGTGGAGAAACATTGACACACGGATCATGGTTTTCTTCAGAAAACACAAAATTCACATCCGGCCCCGAGCCTCAGCCACCCCGTTCATGGAAAATATGTTGGCAATTACGATATGATGCCTTGCGGGTCATGGATTCCTTCACCATTGCAGGTCCTACCTCGGGTCCCGACCTCAACTACACATACTCCTATACTTCAATTCTTCGTCTAGGACTAGCGGCGGGGGATACTCCTGGTGCCCCCATAACACCTCGGGACCCGAGGACCGAGCACTACGGCATCAGCCTTACATACACCATCGGAGGCGAGAGCAATCAAGCGACGCGCATAGAGCTCGAGCTCGGGATTTTTAACCGAGGCCTTGCCACACGCTCGGGAATCGCCCGAGCTCCTTCGTTATGGAGAAAAGCTTATAACCTGAGGAGACAACCTAAGTTCGAGGCCTCTCCCGAGAAACCCAACCCGATGTGTTAAAGCACTTCCGCAAAAGGCGGAGAACGTGGGCCGGATTATGCGGAAGACGTGCACACGACCTCATCCACGTCTCGACAGAACGTGCAAGCGAATCGATTCATCTGCCTAGCCCCTCTATAAATATCCCCCAGGTTTGCTCTCTCAGTCTCATTCACTCATTATTGCACTCTCTCGCACACAGCTCCTATTTGCTCTCATTTGCTCTCGCGCGCACGGCTGACTTAAGCATCGGAGGAGCTTCGCCGGACACACTTCCGGCGCCCTCTGACGAACGTTCGTTGGTTGCAGGTATACGCACATACTCTCCAGTTCCCGACGTCCGACGTGCCCGAGGTCCTTGACGTGGTTATAGCTCGTCGGCTGAACTATTTGGTTACATCAAATATGTTATATGATCAAATTTTTTTCCATTTGAAAATTTGTTTTGCGACTTATTATGTATGCTGTCTTCAAACCTACTTTTGCAAACCTTATTTGCCTTTTAGAAACTTCCTTCTCATTTTATGTTGTGTGATCTGATTGTCTTACATGGCAGTATAATAATATTGATTGAATTAGCTAGTTAATTTGAAAATTTGGTCTAAACAGGGGCGAAACTAGAATTCTTAAACATAGGGGCTGGTGCCTGGGCTGAAGCTCAGTCCACTAACTGTCACCGACCCACTAACTGCAGTATGTTGGCCCTCAGTTTTACTGTAGTCCATTGAAGGCTGAATGTCAGCCTGGACTGGAGCCCAATCCAACCCCTACATAGTTTCACCCCTGTGCATGAAGAAGGATCTATGTTACTTGCTAATGTCATACTATTAGTTTAAGCAAGTATTTGTAATTTATCCAACAATAAATAATTTATTGTGAGTTTTACATATTGTCTTGTGATTATCCTTCTTCTATTGTATTTATCGTGTACAGATAGATGATATACGAGAAACACATGGGTCACGAGTTTTTTTCAGAGTGGGGTAGAGGTAATATTATTTATATTGATTATCAATTACGATAATGATTTTCCTATACAATAAAATATTTACTTTAGTTTTTTTTTTTGGTGAGAAATTGTAACGTTGTTCAACTACCGGCTAATTGATTGAATCCATGACCTAGTGACCCACTTTGACTTGGTTAATAATTGTGTAGATTAAAAATGAAAATATTTTTCTCTAATAACTGGTTCCGAGTCTTACTCGATCAATCTTTCAATTATTTTATGAAGTCAACTAAATTAAAAATTTTCAGCTATTTTAATATAATTGTTAATGTCGTGGTGAATATTTCCGATATCAGTTTCTTTACTGAAACTCCATAAAATCAAAATATATATAGCCAAATCAAACTTCAAATCCTAATGGCTAAAAGCCCCAAAGGAAAAAATTTAACAGGAAGAAAAAAGTTATTTCTGCCAAAAAGCATGCACATGTATGATCTCTCAGATAGAGTTTATGTCTACATGTTTGAGTATTACACTAATAGCGCCATAAAAAAATTTTTATAACAAATTCAGTTGCCTCTATAAAAAAAAAATCAGATTTCTCCATTAACTTAAATAGCTTTCAATGGTTTATGTTCAAGTCTAAGTTATTCTTTCTTCTCCTACATATTTTATAAGTATTATTTTGGTTGCGTCATATTCATAGAAATAAACAAAAATTTGTTGAATTTTTCTTGGCATATTTGCGACTCAAACGACGATTTCTTTAATACTTTGAATTTTCCAAATCGAAGTGTGAAAAAAAGGTAGAGTTGTTGGGACTGCCACTCGGCTTCTGTGTACGACACACACGGAATCAAAAACTTTAGTTTAGCTACCATACTTTGTAGTTTTGTTCGTACACTCAAACAAATTTCGACTTGTACTTCTTTTCAAAATAATAATAGTAAACGAAAACGATTTTATATTGATTTTTTAATTGTCCTATTTAATGACACATGTTGTTTGGCCACTTCACTTTAGTTTTCAGTTTTTGTCTTGGTTATTGCTGTATTGAATAATCTAATTGGTTATAAAATATTCGGATACCTCATACATATACCCCTGGATCCTGGGACAGATGGCTCTATGTTTTTAATACAGCACGTCGGGATATCGAGGTAAGAGGTTCGAGGAAGGATCTTTATAGTTTCGTATGATATGCAGGGGCGGTCCAATATGGGAGCTGGCCTGGGCTTCAGTCCAGCCCAGGCTGATATTCAGCCTATATGGCTATATATTTATATATAATCTGCAAATCTCGTGTTTTCTTGCCCATATGTTCGTTGAGACACATGTGGAAAGAACCAAATCCAAATTTAAAAGTGAAATTATGTCCATGTAGAATGCCTAGGCTTACTTAAAACATAATTCTTACGTGTCCAGCTTTAAGTGGAAATCAATTCTCACACCATGACACTATTCATTCAACACCTTTTGTACTGTTTGGTTAGAAAAATTGACAACATCATATCTATTAGTCGAAAAACGAATAAACATAATAAATAACCAGGCAGTGCATTATGAAGGTTGCAAGTATTTCATTCATTCAAGTGAAAAAAATGAAGACAATACATATGACACGTATGTAGATTGGAGGAAAAAAATGGCAAATTTAATAAAGTTGTGTTTAACAGTTTAGATATTAGATATTGTATTATTTTAGATAATTAGACAATTGATTTAGATGATTAAAGATTTATGTGTGGTCACGTGGGTGTGTGATTACTGATTTGTGATTCACAAATTGTGAAGTGTGAATTTTGTGTTTGACTGCTTGTGGTGGAGGTGATGGGTGGACAATGGAAAGGTAGATCACTAAATTTTGAGATTTATATTTTAATTATGTGATTCACAAATTGTGAAGTGTGAATTTTGTGTTTGACTGCGTTGTGGTGGAGGTGATGGGTGGACAATGGAAAGGTAGATCACTAAATTTTGAGATTTATATTTTAATTATTAAATAGATTATTAGAATTTGGGTTTTGATTGAAATAACTTGATGTATAGGTGCAATTAGTAAGAAAATGATTCAAATGAATTATAAATTCAACTCCACCATGGCTTCAAATTTTGACATGTGAGGTTCATTTGACAAATTTTTTATTTTTTTAGTTAATTATGAACTAGTGTTTGCTCAACTAGTTTACCAACTAAACATTTGAGTTTATAATTAACCTTATGCTAAAATTATCATATGACCATTGAAAATTTTCGATAAAATTTTGTAATTGATTTATTCATTGGCTATTATAGGTTATTGATTACTATGTCAAGTGAACAAATTCCTACGCGAACGAAATCGAACTTGACTATCCATCATTTCTACAACAAAACGAATGATGGTCAAACGAGCACAATTAGAAATCTCATAGAGTAAAACATAGTATTAATGATTTCTCTTTACTGTACTTAAATGACCTTTCGTAGTTGTTATATATTTTTATTAAAATATTTTTGTTGTAGTATTATATGATTATACTACATGTCTATGAAACATTACACAAACTTTTGTTAATAATTTTTATGTAAATTATGAATTCTATTTAGCTCTTCAGCCCCCCTGCTAAAGAATCATAGTTTCGCCCATGATGATATGGTGTTCTAAACGCATCAGTTACGCCTCTGATAGTACATATCATGTATGCATTGAATATATCTAAACTCGAGATATCGAGACGATAAAGCCTAAAGAAAATGGTCAACTCAAGTATAACGTCATTCGTAAGACCCGCTCAAGAGCATCACTAGCGGGGTAACGTTCCCGCAACAACCGCTTCACCCCCTACAAATACCTAGGTAAGGGTCACTTTACATTCATTCACAGCATTATATACATTCTGGTTTCTATTACCGATCACTCAACTTGATTTAAGCATCGGAGGGGCTTTTTCGGAAACACTTCTGGCGCCCTCTAACTAGTGTCTGTGGCTGCAGGTCACTAAAATAAATTCACTCACCTTCGCTTACCCCTAATCCATTCCCGAGGATAGAGCCCTCGATCTCCAGATCTAATGGTAGCTTGTCGTCTGAAGAAAATACATCTACATTAATTGACGTCGTTTGTGGGGAATGACAAGGTAGAATAAAGGGAATAAGCCACCCAGAAGGACTAGAATCCACGAGGCAGGAGATAACAACAGCTACAACGCTGAGAACTCATCCCGAGGCCTTTTCGAGCACCAGATAATAGAAGATCAGGTCCATAGGTCAACCCTCCACCCGACATGAACCTTCAAAGAAAATATAGAAGTCCAATGAAGAGGCCGACGACCTTCGAATATCAATCACCTACGAAAATATTACGCTTAGGGAAGCAACCCTGACCGAGCTCAATCAAAAATCCAACCAGCTCGGCACCACAAAGCCCAACTCTTGTTGCCAAAAGCCCGACCAGTTCGACACCACAAAGCCCAACTCTTGTTGGCATAAAGCCCGACCAACTCGTCATCACAAAGCCCGACTAGCTCGGTACTTTCTTATTGGCAAACACATCGGGTAGCAACCCTACCGAACACAAAGCCTGACCTGCTCGACACTTAAAGCTCAATTCTTATTGACAAACACCTTGGGTACCAATCCTATCTGAGCACAAAGTAAGACATACTCGAAACATAAAAACCCAATTCTTATTGGTAAACACCTCGGTTAACAACCCTACCTGAGCACACAGCCCGACCTGCTCCGCACTTAAAGCCTAATTCTTATTTGTAGCACCTCGTGTAGCAGCCTTATCTGAGTACAACTAAAAACCCAACCTGCTCGGTACTTACAGCCCAATTCTTATTGGTAATACCTCGGGTAGCATTCCTACCTGAGTCCAATTAAAAGCCCGAAAATCTCGGCACTTAAATCCTAATTCTTATTGGCAATAACTTGGTAGCAGCCGGGCACCTGAGTACAATTTAAACTCCGACCTACTTGACACTTAAAACCCAATTTTATTGACAACACCTCGGGTTACAGCCCTACCTTAGTAAAATTAAAAGTCCGACCTTCTAAGGCACTTAAACTCAATTCTTATTGGCAACACCTCAGGTAACAACTCTACCTGAATATGAATAAAAAATCAATCTGCTCGACATTTAAAGCCTAATTGGCATACTCATCGGGTAGCAAACCTCCTTGATTATGAGCAAAAAACCCATCTGCTCGATGTTACAAGAACTTTCCCAGCTCGGGTAAAGAAAAAACTAAATTTTTTATGTTTTTAACCGAACCAAACCATTTCATTCGATTTGATTTTCGACTCGGTTCCGGTGGTTCGGACCGAATGAACACCCCTAAGAAACTTTGAGAAGTGAGGGAAAATAGAACATTGAATGAAACTTCATCTATCTTCCTCAAACCTGATAATTATTTCCTACTTGCATTTGGGTTTCACAAAAACTAATCAATGGAACCCGAAATAATTTTAATCACAAAACAAATTCTAGACGATTTGATGAAAAATTTTACAATTTAGATCTATGAACTAATTTAGGTCAAAATTAACAGTTTGATACAATTAAATTGATAAATATGATTTTATTTGTACAATGTGATTTGATAAATTAAATGTGATTTTGTGTAAATAGATCAACTTTATTTGATTAAATTAGTAACAAATTTTATTGATATATTTATATCATCAAATAGATTTTGTATAAACAAATTAGTTTTGGATGATCAAGAACCATGACCAATTTGTTAGATGCATGCTAGATATTGTTTTATATTTAATTGATATCATTTGAAAGTATGTATGATTTATTGATCTTCACACCCTTTTAAAATGATATAAAAAGAAAAAATTCAACGCAAACCACTTAGTAGAAAGAACTGAAATTAAATATCTATTAGAAATATATTCAACAACTTCTCATAACCAGATTAAACTTTTACAATATGTCAAATCTATAACAGGTTTAATTTATGAATGAAAATTATAGAGCATCCAGTAAATTGGGCTTTAATCAGTACTCAAGAATGAATATCAGTGAAACAGTTGCGTTTGTTCCAATATTAGTTCCTTTTTTCCTCGAATTATTGACATGCATTTAGACGTGACAACTTCGCCCGAACAATGATGAGTACATCAAAATATAATTTTAACTAATCAGATGACCGTATATGGCAACAACGTAACATTGCCCGTACCACATAACATTATATGCACATATCAAAATTCATTATACATAATATTTAACTAGATGACCAAGAATCCACATCAAGTTTAAAAAATATATAAATTTTACTTTTTCTTCGGGCCTTATATTCATTTATCATATTCAAACTAATATGAATTTAAGAGTGAACGTATGAATTTAAGAGTGAACGTGTGTATGAAGAAATGGAGACATATAAAATTCCACTAGACTTGGCATCAAATTTCAACACGAAAGAACAAGTCAAACTCCCACCTACACCTCTCTTGTAACTTTCCCCTCCCGTTCATGGCTCGTTCGTTTTCCTGCAGTCTATAAAACACGAACCCCACAAAAGTGGGTTCTAAATCATCGATCGACCCACCAAGAAACAGAAAATGAATCGGAAAATCTCGATGAAAACTCTCGTTTTTTCGTCTTTCTTCACTGCGATCTTCCTCTTGGGTTCATCCAATGCTCAGAGCTGCTCGTTCTCGTTCCCCGGCCGGAGCTATGCCACCTGCGTATCCCTGCCGGTGTTGAACTCCTTCTTGCACTGGACATATCACGAGTCGAACCGCACGGTGGATTTGGCGTACCGGCACACGCAGATAACGGCCTCCAAGTGGGTTGTGTGGGCGCTGAACCCCAGCGGCGGCGCCATGGCCGGGGCGCAGTGCCTGGTGGCTTTCACCAACTCTAGCGGCGGCGTTCAGGCCTACACGTCTCCCATTCCGGTTCCCGGCTACACCAACACGCAGCTGGAACAGGGCCAGCTGAGCTTCCAGGTCCCGAGGCTTAGTGCTGAGTTCGGAGGGAATCAGATGACCATCTTCTCTACTATTGTGCTCCCCGACGCCGGGACGCGATTCACCCAAGTTTGGCAACACGGGGATGTATCCGGAAATCGGCTTCTGTCACACCCGCAAACTCAGGAGCATCAGAGTTCCTTCGGGTCTATCGATTTCTCCACCGGAGTGACTTCTGGTACTGGGGCGAGCATCGCCGGGTCCAGGCAACGCCGGAGGAACGTAAGCAGAGATTTTTAAAATAACCATCCCCTCGTGTAGTTGAGTTAAAAAAATGTTCGACCAAGTTCTTTTTACGTGTCCGCAGGTTCATGGAGTTCTTAACGTGGTCAGTTGGGGAATCTTGATCCCGATTGGAGCGATGACCGCCAGGTATTTGAAGGTCTTCAAGGCCGCTAACCCAGCTTGGTTTTACCTGCACGCGGCTTGCCAAACTTCGGCGTATATCGTGGGCGTCGCCGGCTGGGGCACTGGCCTCAAACTCGGCAGTGATTCTCCCGGTGTAGTGCATTCTGTTCACAGAAAGATCGGAATCACTCTGTTTGTCCTTGGAACACTTCAGGTAATGAATGACTTAAGTATTATTTAATTTATTTAACCAGTAAATATAAACCTATAGATCGAAATAAAATCTGTACAGCTTCTAACTATATGCTTATCTGAACTGTTGGATTGGTTTAATTGCAGGTGTTTGCCCTGCTGTTGAGGCCAAAGCCAGATCATAAATACAGAATCTACTGGAACATGTACCATATAGGGATCGGATACTCGGTGATCATCCTCAGTATCATAAACATATTCGAAGGGTTCGACCTCTTGGATCCGGAGAAGAAGTGGAAACGAGCCTATATCGGCATCCTCATCTTTCTTGGAGCCAATGCTGCTATATTGGAAGCTTTGACATGGTTCATAGTGATCAAGAGGAAGAAGCCGGATTCGGATAAGTACTCCCACAGCGCGAATGGGATCAATGGTTCCAGTGGATATGGAGCTTAGTTCAATTTCCTTTTCTGATCATGTTACTCATTAGTATTATTATCACTGTTTTTATTATAGCTATTTTTTATACGGGGATTAGGTTATCGACCTTTTTTGTCTTGTGTGGATATAGATCAGTTATATATAATAATAATATAGGATTCTTCGTTTGCCCATTTGATTTAGTCTGGTGTTAATAGTCTTGTTTCTTTTTAATTACTTCCGAAACTATGATTTTTCCGAAGTCAAAATGTTCACAATGCTACGGCAAAACCGCGTGCGTCCCGTATTTTTTATTCGTTTCACAATGCATAATATATATATATATATATATATATATATATATATGTACATGATATCCTTGTTTCTTTTTAATTACTTCCGAAACTATGATTTTTCCGAAGTCAAAATGTTCACAATGCTACGGCAAAACCGCGTGCGTCCCGTATTTTTTATTCGTTTCACAATGCATAATATATATATATATATATATATATATATATATATGGACATGATATACTACACAACCACCCTCCCCACTCCTTTCTCCGACTGCCACGTGTCACCATGTAATTGGACCAACATTTTAAA
>KV015601.1:102832-114993 GCA_001598015.1 Dorcoceras hygrometricum
GTTGGTTTGAAAATTGATTGTAAAATGTTTTAAGGAGCTGAAATGATTTCTTTTGGAAAAGGTTTGGTGTTTTACAAATTAAAATGATATGAAGCGAATTTTACTAAATTTTAGAAGTGTGTCATGCTTGATTTCACAAGTAGCTTGCCTAATCCCTTTCATATAAAAACCTGTTTTCAAAGTAAGATTTTCATCATTTTCAAAGAAAAGTTTTAAAGTGTTCTTCAAAATATTTCCAGAAGAGAGTTCGTGCGTTGCTCAAAGGGAGGATTTCTGCAGGAATTAGCTGTTGTCGCAAAGCTTTGTTTAAGGCAAGTAAAAGCTGATCCTTTGCTACACCATTTAAAGCATATATTGTTGTTTTTATGGATCTGCTTGCCTGTATGTTTAAGATATGTTTAAAGTTCATGTTTGAAATGATTTAGACATGAAAAGGAAAGAAAGATGGGTTCGAAAATGATGTTTTGAGGTTATGATGTTTTAAAGGTACTGAGGATTCGAATTTATTTCCAGAATGTTATGAATGTTTTTCTCACAGTAGCTGTAATATCAAAATTTGATAACTGTGTAATCGGTAGTTGCTGATTGAATCATTATAAAGTATGGTTTGATAGGCAGCGGCTGATGGCATAGTTGTTGTTTTGATGTTACAAATGTCGAGTTATGTTCCAGCAGCTGTATCTCCTTGTTAAGATTCAGCAGCTGCATTGTTATGATGTTTACGAATGTTCTTCCTTTTGCTGTAATGTCGGGATTTGATGATTGTGTAATCAGTAGTTGCTGGTTGAATCAGTAAAAAGTCTGGTTTAATAGGCGACGGCTGGTAGCGCGATCATTGTTTCGATATTACAAGTGTCTTTCGTAAATTCCAGCAGATGCACTGTTCACCAGCAGATGCATTCCATTGTGATAGTTCAGCAGTTGCTCTATTCGTTTCTAAGTACTGTTCATTTCAGCTGGTATTAGTCTTGCGACTGGTACTATTCATTTATATAATCGCGTGTTAGCGCTTTTCTTTGTGACTGATCGATGCGCTAACGACGTCGTCCCTTTAAGTTATAAAATATCAGCAGATAGTCTTTCATCCTATCTGTTATTTACTTCAACGACATCGTTTCATTTAAATGCGATTGTCTTAGTAAAAGATCTTGCAGCTGGTTTCTGTTTATTCCAGCTGGTTCATTTTAGCGATAGTTGCGAACAGCAGAGATCTGTTTTGGTTTCATAAGTGCTGTTCCATTTTCTTGCGACTGGTTTTCCTTTCACCAGTTTCATTTCAACGATATGTTTCCAAAGTCGAATTCGATACTCAGTAAAGTTTTAAAATGGAAAGCAAATGTTTAAAATGATGGAACCCGATGATTTACAGAAATTTCAAGGAATGTTTTACGAAAGGATGTAATGGAACAAAGTTTATTTTAAGATTATGACATAGATAGTTGACGGTCACCAACGAGAAGGGTGAGCAGTTGTCTAGATGTCGACTGCCCTTTCATATGAGCTATATGCTAAAACTGATATCGGAAGTCATTTTGATCAAAGTGCAACACGGACCATGAGGAGCTTATATGCCATAGTCTAAAGAAAAGGAATTGATGTTAGAGCTGGGCTATTATCCCCTGTCTCTAAGATTACGAACGAATTGTTTATGAAATGTTTATGTATGTACAGTTGTCTGCCTGCGTTAAATGAAATTGTTAATATTCAGGTTTTACTTGCTGAGCCTTTAGGCTCACTAGCTTTTCATATGGTGCAGGTGCGACAGCTGGAGAACGAACAGAGGGTGAAACTTGAAATACAGCTGCTGGGTGGTGTTGTGTTTATCCAAGGCCTACGTTTTCCGTGTCTCAGTTGTATCATTTTGATTTAGATTGTACTGTATTAGACCAGTAGCAAAGATTGTATATTTAGATAGAATATCAGTTGTTGTAAATCGCAATTGCAATTATCAATGAAAACTGTTTTCCGCAAATGTCTTTAGTAGTTGGCGCGCAAATTAGGTACCTGCTGGTCTTTGAAATTGTCTTGTGTTTTGTTTCTTTTAAGTTATAAGAAATACAGCTTATAACAAATCACCTTTTAGCCTTCTTTTATTTCAAAAATTTTTATTTACCCCAATTCTCGTGGCCCCGTTGGGTTCGGGCGTCACAGACCCCTTCCACGAAAAGATGGCCGCCTCCCGAAACATTATGAGGTGCCCCGTTCTCCACTTCCCGACTTCTCTTCAAGTTTTTCTGAGCACCATCTCCACCCGACTACCGGGGAACGTCGCCAGATGTTGGTTTCAAGTCTTTTCTTCTATCACTCGTACTCTTACCATCCGCAACAGGGCGTTGCCGCGGTTGAGGGGAGCTACGTCTATCAGTTGACCGAGGTGATCCCATCCGTCGGGGAGCATCACGCGAATCGGGCCCCACACGTCTCCTCGGTAGCCTGACCCAAGGAGCCGGACGATGACCTGCTCCATTTTGAAGAGCTCAAACTTCAGCCAGATCTATTTTCTTTCCTGGATCATGAAAGAATAGTTAGATACGAGTCCAAATAAACAAATTCGACGGAGAATACAAAGAAATAAGATAAACATAACAACGTGGAATATCCGCAAACAACATAGACAGTGGAAAGAAGGAAAAATATCTGTACAAAAGCCAATTCTTGGCATGGAAGCTACCAGGAGGAAGTAGAAGCCTAGGATCAATTGTCTCGTCAAAAAGCCCTAACAACCCACACTCAAGTTGTAACGCATAGTGCGTTCCTCCAATTTTGATTTTACTAAGCCCGGAGCTCCACGTAGTGGGCACCCCCCACCCACGGTCTCGAACATACAAAAAGTTTGACTTCCAGCTTCCTCTAGGAGAACAGATGCGGGACAAGAACTTACAGTCTATACGAGGCTGAAAATAAATATATGAACCTGGGCCCGTACAACGCGCTGAGAAGAGAGCGTGGAATAGATCTAAAGTAACGGGAATTTTCGTTTGACTCACCCGACGACGAAAGCATATAAAGGCGATTATAGCATTAGGCGTCAACTGCTAAAACTCACACTAAGGCTACGAACTATCTCAACCAACAAAGCATTGGGAGGCAAGGAAAATCCATTGCTGAAGTAATCCAAGTACGTGGTGAAGTATCCTGAGGGTGGCTCGTGGCACATATCTCCTTTTTTGGGAATTATAATGTCCGACTGGGCACATAACCCTAGCCTCCGAAGAACCTCATGTGAATCTTCCAACTCAATGCGTTCATCGTGGATAGGGGTCGGGGGTGAGTCTAAGCTATTTAGGTCGGAAAGTCGTATCTCCAATTCCCCTTCATCACTAGAGTTCTCCGGGAAGATTCGATCACTACCCCGATTAGCCATCAAGACAGAAAGATCTTTACCCCGTGGAACCCGCCCTGTACAAATTTTCATCACAGATATGTATTTACGTGAATCTTCCAACTCAATGCGTTCATCGTGGATAGGGGTCGGGGGTGAGTCTAAGCTATTTAGGTCGGAAAGTCGTATCTCCAATTCCCCTTCATCACTAGAGTTCTCCGGGAAGATTCGATCACTACCCCGATTAGCCATCAAGACAGAAAGATCTTTACCCCGTGGAACCCGCCCTGTACAAATTTTCATCACAGATATGTATTTACAAGAGAAAAAAAACTTTAATTTTTTTTTTAAAAATAAATAAAAATAAAAATAATAATAATAAATAAATAAATAAAACTTAAAAAAAAATTAAACAACACAAACATAGATTGAGGGACGCACGTCTCCCTCCAGAGAACGAAGAAATTGGCTTCTCCCATCTAAATCCAAAGCCATAAATTGGCTCCCTCCTCCGGAACGAAGATTCGGGATACAAACATAAATTGGCTTCTCCCATCTACATCCAAAGCCAGATTGAAAGATCTCCTCCCTCCTCCAGAGAACGAAGACGCCTCACCAACGCCGACCTTTCTCCCAAATCACCACCTTCCACCGGGGCGGCCCTCCAACCACGGCCGACAACGCCGAAGTCTCCGCCAACTACACCGCCATAACCGTTTACGAGTTCTTCGACGGTACCATCGCCGAATCCAGCGCCATTTGTGTCACCTAGCAGCGCCGCCTTCGGCATCCCAAATCTCCACCAGAGCCACGCCAAGCACAGCGCCGCCTTCGCCAGCCACTCCTGTCGCCTCCGTGCGACACCACCACAATACCGCAGCACCACCGCAACAACCCGAAAGATCTCCAGGAAGATTTGAATCTCCAGGAAACACAGGAAATTGAAAAACCATCGCCGACGTTTCACCCCACAAGCCTCGCCGCCACCACTCCGTCGCCTACCGCGACCGACGCCAACGCACATCACAAACCCTCCACCACTCCACCGGACGCACTGTGATTTCGGCCAGGAGAAATTCATCACGAAGACAAGTATGGAGAGGGGATATGCTTAACAGAAGGATTAAAGTTAACAAATTCAATTCATAAAAAAAATAATAAAAAAATATAAACAAACAAAGAACAGATAAATTGTAAATTGAGGGATACCAGCCATGGAGGTGGCGTACGTTGGCCTGGCGCAGTTAGCAATCTGGGATAAAGCAGAAATTTAATTTGAAAGTCAAACCTATTTGCAAGCCAAATTGGTTTTATAGAGGATATTTCGAATTCTAATGCAACTCCAACATAGAGTCCATGCGTGTGCAAACTCTCAATTATCTAAAAAAAAAAAACAAAAAACAATAAAATAAAAAAAAAAGAAGCCAATTACATTAAATCAAAATATATTAAAATCACAAAACTTATATAGAAGATAATGAAATTACAATTTCCTTTATTATAATAGTGATAATACAACAAAGAAATATTAAACTGCTCTCGGTCGCACCAAAGAATAAACTAACAAAATCTAGCATCGGCGATCCCAGCAAAATTGATGCGCCCGAGAGTGGGGGGCCTATGATGGGTTATGGGCCGAACCATTGACCTCCTATGCCCAGGTCAAGGCCTAGTCTACAGATGATCAAGACAATTATCGATAATTGGGCCCTATGGCCTGATAGCAAATTATCCAAGGAGTTACAAAGAAATGGGCCCGCTCAGATAAGGCCCACGAAACACTCAGCGTCTCTATAAATAGACAGTCCCGCCTCATTTTTAAGGTACGTTCTAAATAAGCAGCAATTGATTCTTGAATTGTTATAGCTTTCGAGCAACTGCTGATTTGAGCGTCGGAGTGCCTTCGCCGGGATACCTCCCGGCGCCTCTGACTTTGCTTTGTGACGCAGGTAACAACCCACTCAAATCATTCATTGGAGCTCTCACAGGATCTCAAGTTATTTGTTGGGTCACTAGATCGGCCAATCCGATTTTAGGCAACATCACCAATTATATGATGTAATCCGAAAAACTCGATCACGTGTATATATCACGGGCCTAATCTCTTGTCCACTGAGACCCAAGCTAAGGGCCGGTCACATGCGAGCACTAAATAACATGTGAATAGGTGTCCGAGTAGTTTTCTGGCGTGACCGATTCAATTCTCAAGTCAGTAGGACATGCGAATACAATAGAGAACTATGTAATTGGATGACCGATTCAATTCTCAAGTCAGTAGGACATGCGAATGCAATAGAGAACTATGTAATTGGATGCGCTATATTTCAATGAATAAAAAAGAGACTAAACCTGGCATTTTTAGGTAAACCAACTTAGGAAATCTAGGATTCCGCCAAGATTTGTTTGTCACCTTAACTTAACTTTTACTTACACCAGACTCTTTCCCCATCTCCAAAATCTGACTGTATCTTGATAAGGATTTTGAAAATTTGGCTGAACGTAAGCAATTCTCCCATCATCCAATGCTTCTCCCTCAGTCCTCATCTCTGAGATCTGATACTCTTTTCCAAATCACGCCTACTTCTCGCGTCTTTCCATGCCCCCTACCCTTACTTCCTCAAGTTCCACCACTTAATAGGCCTACTGGCACAAGGATGAACGGTGGCAACAGCTTACACATCAAAATTTTCAATATTGTGCTGCTTGAATTGCATACCAATTCAATCAGCCTTTTCACGTTCCCTCGTGTTCATGTTTAAGTGATTTGTATCTTATTCGAGCACACTAAAAACCCACACACACTTTCAGAAATGTAAAGCACGATAATTTATGGGCAATGTACAACCTTTGCATTCATACAAAATCTTAATATACAAAGGAAGCCAATGTTTGCACACAAATGAAGGCTCACACTCGTCATTGCCTTTTTGAAACTCAAGAAAAATTCATAAATAGTATCAGACAAGGTAAAATTCTAAATATCTGAGGTAAATTCAACAAAACCATCGGCTCGCAAATTAGGAAAGACAATTCGTATCTAACAACAATTCTAACAAGAGATATACGAGATAAATCATCGGTAATGAAATAGCAAATTAATCCCTTCTAAAAATTCAGGTGTGTGCTGAATTAAGGAATTAATAATAAAGAAAGGTACTAAATTAGCAAATTAATCCCTTCTAAAATTTAGATTTATCTGGTGAATTTATGGAGTTATGGATGTTACACAATCTTTCTCCGGACATCATCATGCCATCTCATATTGTATCCACCTAACAAGTCAAGTTAGTAAATTGTTTCACATGAGAGAAGCCTTGATCAAGCATATGCCATTCTGTGCATATAGACCTGTCAGAAAATGTTAAATGCCAAATGGCACGAATTAAACTTTTAACAAATCTGAAGTAAATTTTAATATTGAAGCGAAAACAAATAATTTAAAAAATACAAATAACTTATGATCGAATCCATAAAAAGTAATTTATATACTTCGGAAATAGTGTAATTAACATCCATAAGATTACTTCTAACAAAATTCTACATTAACAGAAAATTAAATGATGAGCAGTGCAATTACAAGATAAATCTGCTACACAAAATTGTTGGCCATATATAGCTCAACTCTCCATAATTATGAATGTGGTTAAAATCTTGAAGCCATCAATATGTTCTCGGTGGACAACTAAAAAAAGACAAACCAACACTTTCGACCAACAAATATTCTCAGCCTCCTAAAAACACAAATCCCATGAATGGTAGGACCTGTTTTGTGGCTCTGAACTACACCTTAATAACACTATAAGTTAGCATAATTTTCCAACAAAGACATATAATTGTACAAGAAAAGGACAAACAACAAAATGGCCCCAACATTCAAAATTCTCTTCGTTTTGTCTTCCTTGGCATGCATTGCCAATGCACAGCAGAAAGTCTTCGATGTGAGGACTTTCGGTGCCAAACAGAATGCGGATATAAGCCAGGTACGACGAAAGAAACCCATTCAAAGGAAGAATCAGATCAGGATAATAGACAATATAAACTTCGATGTTTTTTCGAATGCAGGCTTTATTGTCGGCTTGGAAGGAGGCATGTGCATCACCAACTCCAAGCACAGTTCTGATTCCAAAAGGAACATGGTCTTTGAAGCAAGCAAAACTGGTTGGACCAAACAAGTCTCCTGTTGAGCTTAGGGTGGAAGGGATATTGAAGGCTCCTTTGGATCCAACTCAAATGCCTAACAAACAAGGCGAGTGGGTCACCATCAACTATCTCGATAACTTCACGCTCTCCGGTGGAGGAGTCTTCGATGGCCAAGGGCATGAAGCTTGGAAGAGGAATGACTGTCACAAGAACAAAAACTGCGTCAAACTTCCATTGGTGAGACAACTCGCGGTTCACCTTAAGTCACACACACACATACGCACTTCTTTAGGTTTTGATGATATTGGATCAGCAAGTCTTTAGGTGCTTATAAGAAGCACGTAGGAGGGACAAATGCAAGAAATGATAAAAGAGGACTCATTGTTTGACAATTGTTTTTCTTTTTCTTTTTCTTAAATGCTAACAGAATCTGAGCTTCAACTTCATCACTAACTCAACCATCCGCGACGTCACCACCAAGGACAGCAAGAACTTCCACGTGAACGTGATCGGGTGCTACAACGTTACTTTCCTCCGTTTCACGGTTTCTGCACCCGGCGACAGCCCAAACACTGATGGCTTGCATATAGCACGTTCCAAGAAGATTAATGTCATGGACTCAGTCATAAAAACCGGAGACGACTGTGTATCCATTGGTGATGGAACCGAGCAACTCCACATCACAAACGTTGTCTGTGGGCCTGGCCATGGCATCAGCGTCGGCAGCTTGGGCAGGTCCACAACAGAGCAGGATGTCATCGGCATCTACGTCAAGAACTGCACCTTCATCGGCACACAGAACGGGGTTAGGATCAAGACGTGGCCCTCGGCTCCAGCCACTTTGAAGGTCACCGATTTGCAATTCGAAGACCTTATCATGGACAAAGTTACTTACCCCATTGTCATTGATCAAGAATACTGCCCCTACAACCTGTGCAAACTCGACGTAACCATCCATCTCATTACAACACTAACTTATGACATTCAACGTGACAAACGAATATCCTAGCTCACTAAAATCATCTTTTTTGCTTTGATTTATATGCAGAGTCCATCGCTCATCAAGATCAGCAACGTGAAACTCGACAAAATCCGGGGCACGACAAGTGATCCGGTCGCGGTTACATTCGTCTGCAGCAAGACTAAGCCCTGTGAAAATGTTCAGGTGGGCGACATCAATCTCACATACGATGGGACTCTCGGTCCCATCACCACCAAATGCAACAATGTGAAGCCCAGCTTAACCGGCAAACAGAATCCACCCTTGTGCGTCCCTGCCCCTGCTTCAAAGCAATCTGCTTAATTATTTTATTACAGCAAATTGTCCCTGCCCCTGCTTCAAAGCAATCTGCTTAATATTTTATTACAACACATTGGATATGGTGACATCCTTTTTTCTGTGTATGTAGTAGTTACAAAAAAAATTTTGGACACAGATTATAGGATTGTCATTATGTATTTATATATATAAATTTTATTTAGTTACCCTTGTTAGAGAGGTGTTTAGCAAACACCCACCCACAAATCGAAGTTGTTTAAACAAAAAATTTCTTGGTCCAGACATCACTTTTAGAAGCCACGTTTCCTCAAAAGCTCGAGCTCATAGTAATTTTCTGGTGTGACCATCGAATGCTCAAGTCAGTAGGACATGTGTATGCAGAACTATGTAATATGCAGAACCCGTTCTTTTTAGGCTAACCAGCGTAGTAAGTTTAGGACTTTGCCAAGATTTGTTTCCCATCTTACCTTATCTTTCACTTCTACATCGGTCTCTTTCCCCATCTCAAAATTTGAATAGATGCCATTCTGTTCATATAGACTTGTCAGAAAATGTTAAATACCAAACAGCACAAATTAATTTTTTTTAATAAATCTAAAGTAAATTTTAATATTGATAAATTACCAAATACATACAACCATTCATATTTATTTTCCAATTTCGTTTCGACTCATTTTCAATTATCAACCGAGAATACTCAGCAATTTTAATTTTAGGACATTATTTAAAAACAGGCAAAATCATTCATTGAAATCTCTGTCAATTAAAGTCTAATTACCTAAATTTAGCTCACCACATAGAAGCAATAAAAAATGTAAAATTATGGATTTAGATAATTACGGATGTCAAATCAATTAAGCCAAGGTATGGCTGTAAAAGAATCGAACATGTTCGCGAACTTTTCGAACCTATTCGAGTAGATATTCGATTCGAATTCGAATTTTTCGAACTCTAGTCGAACTCGAATCGAGTCGAACTATTTCACGAATCGAACTCGAGTCGGAATTATTTTGTTCGATTATAATAAATAAATATATTTAAGTTCTATATCGAAGTCGAGCTCGAATTATTCGAATCAAACTCGAACTCGAGCTTTCTATCGAATCGAATTCGAGCCGCAAATGACAAAAAATCGAACTTCGAATCGAGCTTCGAATAGGCGAACTCGAACTCAAACTCGAATTCGAATACTAAATTTTTCATAAAATTCTGCTCGGTTCGATTCGTTTACAGCCCTAAGCCAAGGGCAAACTAAATCTCCCTCGTACCCGAAATCCATAAAAATGTAAATTCGACTTTCGTTGGATGTAGACTTGGCCACGGGCCGGGTAAGCCCGTGGCCCGAACCGGAACCGGCCCGGAGTCAACGGGCCGGTTGACCGGGTCATCGGTTTTTGACCCGGAACCGGCCCGGAACCGTTGGAGGACGGGCCGGTTCCGGTTTACCATTTTGGCGACCCGTGGACCCGTCGGATTTGACCCTGAACCGGCCCGGCGGGTCGCTGCTTTTGAAAAATGATAATTTTGTTGCATTGCAGAATCGAACCCAGGGCAACTACTTGAGATACCAAGTTACCTACCACTGTGCCAACTCCTTGTTACGTTAAAGAGAACTAATTTTTTTTATATATTATAACTGCTTCAGTTCATAAAATTGTGAAGATTTGATTAAATTATACGATCTGAAAATGTCTAAACACCTCATTTAATTATATTAATTATTATTTATATTTACCCAATCATTTTTTTAAATATTTAACAAGTAAAGTTTTCAAATATTTAACAAATAAAGTGCAATAATATAATAACTTATTCAAAAACTTCTCATTTCATTTTCTCAATATATTACTATCATAACCATGTACTGATAATTTTTTATAAACTAGTAAGCTTCATTTATCATTGAATTGAGAACATTTGATTAATTTGTATGATCTTAAAATGTCTAAACACTTTAGCATTATTGATTATTAGATGCAAATGTCATATTTTCAACTTGTATGCGCAAGATGATCTTAAAAGTTTAAAACTTTATATAAGACCAATTATATATACACTTCATTATTTGTGGACACATCTCCAAGTTATGAAACAATGTGGTACTTTGTAAAATAAATGACATGATGCCGAAACGATTCTTCTGGAACAAAAACTGGAGGACGAAGACACCGAGGGCACTTCTGTAACAACAACTTGAGGAATCACTAGTGATTAGATGAATTTCTCCATTTAATTCGTCTTTACTTTGTATTATAATTTTAAATTCTTTTGTATTGTTATTCAATTATATTTATTTTTTGAAATTATTTACATTTCAAATTTTCAAAATCAAATCCCAATTGTTATTTTATAAATTTAAATTCGAATTCAAATACAAATTATGATTCGAACTCAAAATTCAAGTTAAAACTCTAAATTAATATTCAAATTAAAATTCAAATGTTAACATTCAAAATAAAATTCAAATTAATTGACAAAATACAAAATTCTAGTTTGAAATTCAAAATTCAACTTCAAATTCTAGTTTGAAATTCAAAATTCGTAATTCAAAATTCAAGATATCGAAATTTAATTATAAAATTAGCTTTTTAAAAAGAAAACGAAAGTTAATTTAAAATAAAAATTCAAGTTTAAATTCTAAATTAATATTCAAATTAAAATTTAAATTTTAACATTCAAAATAAAATTCAAATTAATTGACAAAATACCAAATTCAAATTCTATTCAAAATTCAACTTCAAATTCTAGTTTGAAATTCAAAATTCGTAATTCAAAATTCAAGATATCGAAATTTAATTATAAAATTAGCTTTTTAAAAAGAAAACAAAATTTAATTTAAAATAAAAATTCAAGTTAAAATTCTAAATTAATATTCAAATTAAAATTTAAATTTTAACATTCAAAATAAAATTCAAATTAATTGACAAAATACCAAATTCAAATTCTATTCAAAATTCAACTTCAAATTCTAGTTTGAAATTCAAAATTCGTAATTCAAAATTCAAGATATCGAAATTTAATTATAAAATTAGCTTTTTAAAAAGAAAACGAAAGTTAATTTAAAATAAAAATTCAAGTTTAAATTCTAAATTAATATTCAAATTAAAATTTAAATTTTAACATTCAAAATAAAATTCAAATTAATTGACAAAATACCAAATTCAAATTCTATTCAAAATTCAACTTCAAATTCTAGTTTGAAATTCAAAATTCGTAATTCAAAATTCAAGATATCGAAATTTAATTATAAAATTAGCTTTTTAAAAAGAAAACAAAATTTAATTTAAAATAAAAATTCAAGTTAAAATTCTAAATTAATATTCAAATTAAAATTTAAATTTTAACATTCAAAATAAAATTCAAATTAATTGACAAAATACAAAATTCTAGTTTGAAATTCAAAATTCGTAATTCAAAATT
>KV015601.1:115770-139605 GCA_001598015.1 Dorcoceras hygrometricum
CTCTCGATTTACCAATGGTCGTTGATCTGATCGGGATATATGGATTGAAAGGACCGTACCGTACGCTAACCACGACCGACTGGTTCTTGCAGGCACTATCAGTGATACCTAGGGGATCATGGGGCGATGTTGCTAGACGCTTTACCATGATCCGTTGGGCAGGTCCGGAATTGTGATTCCGGAGCCACAATGGTTAGCGACTCTCGATTTACCAATGGTCGTTGATCTGATCGGGATATGGATTCGAAAGGACCGTAACCGTACGCTAACCACGACCGACTGGTTCTTGCAGGCACTATCAGTGAGTACCTACGGGGATCATGGGGCGATGTTGCTAGACGCTTTACCATGATCCGTTGGGCAGGTCCGGAATTGTGATTCCGGAGCCACAATGGTTGTGGGCCCACGGCTAGCTGTATCCCTGAACCATTGAGGGTCACACAAGTACTGGATTTGAGATTCCCGTACGGATACTCAACTCAATGTGTTGAGCACGAGAAGAGGATTTCGGGAAGTGCGACTTCCTAAAAGTCAACAGGGGTCAAACCGGGGTTTCCCGCTGTTGAGGGGCAAAACGGTCTTTTTGCGCTTTGGGGTTAGATGATCTGAAAAATTGTTTTTCATATCATAACATTCAGTTTTAGAAACTGAGTCGATCGGTCCGATCTGATCGGCGATCAGAGTTACGATGAAGTCGCAGCAATGGATATCGTCATTTGGACCCGGGCCCGATGGGCCGGTCCAAGTCCATTGTTAAGTCTATATAATTGTGATTATTAGACTTAATGACTTGAACACAACTCTCACAACTCAACTCTAAACCCTAAGCACTAAACACACGCCGCCTCCCTCTCTTCTTCATCGCCGTCGCCGTGCGCCGCCCGCCGCCGCCCGCTGCCGCCGCCACTTCGCCGGAAATTGTTCCAGCCTAGTTTTTCGAGGAGAATCCGTTCGTGCTGATCTCGTCAGCGCTTCTAGTGCAGCCTGACGAAGGAGTCTCGAATCTGGTCGTGGACCGGATTGGCGTAAACTACCGCAATCTACCGAGAAGAGCCGGATTATTGTAATCACGGTTGGAGCCAGGCACAAGTGCCAGCAAGGTAATCCGCTTAAACATCCTATGAATGTCGTAGTATGTTATTTGTTTTTTCGTATTGATCGCCTCCCGGTTTTCATTCTATTGTTCTTCCGCTGCCTGGCCGGGGGGCGGATCCGGATCCCCAACATCTCAGACCCGGAACCGGCCCGTAGCCGGGTCTAGTTGGATGATTATATCTCGATTAATTAATTAGAATCTTTTCCCATTTTCCAACAAATTTAGCTCACCGCATAGAAGCAATAAAAAATATAAAATTATGGATTCGGATAATTATGTTAGCACACCGATGTCAAGTCAATTAAGCCAAAAACAAACTAAATCTCCCTCGAATCAATTAAGCCAAAGACAAACTAAATCTCCCTCGTACCCGGAATCCATAAAAATGGAAATTTATATACCTCGGAAATAGTGTAATTAACATCCATAAGATCACTTCTAACATAATTCTACATTAACAGAAAATTAAATGATGAGCGGTGCAATTACAAGATAACTCGGCTCCACAAAATTGTTGGCCATATAACCAACCTACCCACCTCCAAGTATTCCTTGTGATGGATCCTCAGTCCCCAAGCCTTCCCTTCACACCAAACTCGTTAGACCTTCGGGTCCATACATCCACCCCTCAGTAGTACGATGTGTGTGATCCGAGTATTGCATGCGTCAACCTTGGCCTCTCGGTCCTTCTACCTTCAACTGAGTCGCAACAACGATCTCCTCACCACTGCCTTGGCACCTAGACCTTGGATCCGCTCTCTGGATATCTTATAAGGACAAGTTGTACCCCATCTTTCTCCGGACATCATCATGCTATCTCATATTGTATCCACCCAACAAGTCAAGTTCGTAGATTGTTTTACATAAGAGAAGCCTTGATCAAGCATAAATAGATGCCATTCTGTTCATATAGACTTGTCAGAAAATGTTAAATACCAAATAGCACAAATTAAGTTTTTTTAACAAATTTAAAGTAAATTTTAATATTGGAGCGAAAACAAATAATTTTAAAAATACAAATAACATATGATCGATTGCATTAAGGAGGAAGGTCATAACCGATCATTCATACAAATTGCCAAATACATACAACCCTTCATTTTTATTTTCCGATTTTGTTTCGACCCATTTTCAATTATCAACCCAGAATCCGCAGCAATTTTAATTTTAGAACATTATTTAAAAACAAGCAAAACCATTCATTAAAATCTCTGTCAATTAAAGTCTAATCACCTAAATTTAGCTCACCTCATAGAAGCAATAAAAAATATAAGGCTCAATTTGGACACGTTTTATAAAAATATTTTTAGTGTTTTTAAAGTTAAAAAATTTAAAGTATGTATATGGACAAGATTTTATAAAATGTTTTTGAAAAATATTTTTAAAAAACTAGTTTTGAAATACATTTTTTGAACAACAAGTGAAAGATGTTTTATAATGTTTTTAGAATACAAAATATAGGTAAAATTTATGCGAATGTTCAATTAAATTTTTTTTTGTTAGATTAATCATTCAAATGTTTTTCTAATACTTTTTTTTAATTATAAATCATTTTCTAAAATACTTATCTAATATTTTTTAATTTAAAAATATTTTTATAAATAGTTGTCCAAACACATACTTAACTTAAAAAGAACTTCCAAAATGTTTTGCAAGGATTTTTTTAAAAACACTTTTATAAAATATTTTTATAAAACGTGTCCAAACGGAGCCTAAAATTATGGATTCAGATAACTATGTTAGCACACTTATGTCAAATCAATTACGCCAAAGACAAACTAAATCTCCCTCGTACCCGGAATCCATAAAAATGTAAATTGATATACCTCGTGCTCATGATATAATATGTTTATTTATAATTTATAATCTATAAAAAATATGTTGGTGAAAGAAAACCTAATGAAACATCATTTTCTCCAAATTCTTTTCAGTATGTGGTAAAAAAAATCTATATTCTAATATATGAGCTCAATAATTTCAAAATAAAATGACTTTTACTTTTTCTTTTAGCATTAGGTCAACCTTAATCATACAAAGAAATTTAGGATATCATTTCTTTCAATCTGATACCAACATTATACGGAGCTATAAATAACATGTTATTTGGGTTTTTTAACTATAGTTTGGACCAAACACATATATCTTCGTTCCCAATTTGAGATATTTAGTATTGTTTTATAAAATAGTATTTCCATATTGTATTTTGATATAGAACTATTGAAACAACCTAAATTATAAGTAGACACATATCAGAGCTTCAATTTTTCAAATATTTAAGTTGCTTTCTGTTTTGGGGGAGAGTAACTACGAGGTTCTTTTATGTATACGATAAGTAAGAATTTTTCGAATTACGAAGTGAATTTTTCTTAATGTTATAACAGAGTCCCAAGGAGAGATGGTTAATAATATATTAACATCCATAAGATCACTTCTAACATAATTCTACATTAACAGAAAATAAATGATGAGCGGTGCAATTACAAGATAACTCGGCTCCACAAAATTGTTGGCCATATATAGCTCAACTCTCTCGAATTATGAATGTGTTTAACAACTTGAGGCCATCAATATGTTCTTGGTGGACAACTAAAAAAGACACCAACAAATATTCTCAGCCTTCTAAAAACACAAATCCCACGAATGGTAGGACATGTTTTGTGGCTCTGAACTATACCTTAGTATCACTATAAATTAGCACAATTTTCCAACAAAGACATATAATTGTACAATAAAAGGACAAACAAACAACAAAATGACCCCAACATTCAAAATTCTCATCGTTTTGTCATCCTTGGCATGCATTGCCAACGCACAGCAGAAAGTCTTCGATGTGAGGACTTTCGGCGCCAAACAGAATGCGGATATAAGCCAGGTACAAACCTATTCAAATGAAGAACCATATTGGGATAATAGACGATATAAACATTGATGTTTTTTCGAATGCAGGCTTTATTGTCGGCTTGGAAGGAGGCATGTGCATCACCAACTCCAAGCACAGTTCTGATTCCAAAAGGGACATGGTCTTTGAAGCAAGCAAAACTGGTTGGACCTAACAAGGCTCCTGTTGAGCTTAGGGTGGAAGGGATATTGAAGGCTCCTTTGGATCCAACTCAAATGCCTAACAAACAAGGGGAGTGGGTCACCATCAACTATCTCGATAACTTCACGCTCTCCGGCGGGGGAGTCTTCGATGGCCAAGGGCATGAAGCTTGGAAGAGGAATGACTGTCACAAGAACAAAAACTGCGTCAAACTTCCATTGGTGAGAGGATTCGTGGTCCGCCTTAAGACACACACACACATACGCACTTCTTTAGGTTTTGATGATATTGATCAGCAAGTCTTTAGGTGCTTAAAAGAAGCACATAGGAGGGCCAAATGCAAGAAATGATAAAGAGGACACATTGTTTAACAATTGTTTTTCTTTTTCTTTTTCTTAAATGCTTACAGAATCTGAGCTTCAACTTCATCACTAACTCAACCATCCGCGACGTCACCACCAAGGACAGCAAGAACTTCCATGTGAACGTGATCGGGTGCTACAACGTTACTTTCCTCCGTTTCACGGTTTCTGCACCCGGCGACAGCCCAAACACAGACGGCTTGCATATAGCACGTTCCAAGAAGATTAATGTCACCGACTCAGTCATAAAAACCGGAGACGACTGTGTATCCATTGGTGATGGAACCGAGCAACTCCACATCGAAAACGTGGTCTGCGGGCCTGGCCATGGCATCAGTGTCGGCAGCTTGGGCAGGTCCACAACAGAGCAGGATGTCATCGGCATCTACGTCAAGAACTGCACCTTCATCGGCACACAGAACGGGGTTAGGATCAAGACATGGCCCTCGGCTCCAGCCACTTTGAAGGTCACCGATCTGCAATTCGAAGACCTTATCATGGATAAAGTTACTTACCCCATCGTCATTGATCAAGAATACTGCCCCCACAACCTGTGCAAACTCGACGTAACCATCCATCTCATTACAACACTAACTTATTACATTCGACCTGACAAACAAGCATTATAGCTCACTAAAATCCTCTTTTTGGCTTTGATTATATGCAGAGTCCATCGCTCATCAAGATCAGCAACGTGAAACTCAACAAAATCCGGGGCACGACAAGTGATCCGGTCGCGGTTACATTCATGTGCAGCAAGACTAAGCCCTGTGAAAATGTTCAGGTGGGCGACATCAATCTCACATACGACGGAACTCTCGGCCCCATCACCACCAAATGCAACAATGTGAAGCCCAGCTTGACCGGCAAACAGAATCCACCCTTGTGCGTCCCTGCCCCTGCTTCAAAGCAATCTGCTTAATTATTTTATTACAGCACATTGGATATGGTGACATCCTTTTTTCTGTGTATGTATTAGTTACAAAAACAATTTTGGACACAGATTATAGGATTGTCGTTATGTATTTTATATATATATAATATGAATGTATTTTTTGTAATGAAATTTCTTGGAAAAAATGAAAGTTTATATTACCGGGTTTCCATTTGCAGACTACCATCTCCACATTTTGAGTCACTCGCTCACGTTCTCAATGCGGTTGCTATACTATTCTCTCTCCTTTTCTTGTCTTGCAATTTCTGTGGTTAGATGCATGACTTGTGTTGATAGGTTGATTCTAGTTATTGCACAAAAACCTCATTCCCCCCTTGGATTAAGGAGAAAAGTTAAATCAACTAGTTTTTGGAACCAAGTATTACAAGAAAATCGTCTTAAACAACAAGGGAAAAAGAAAGCCGAGTAAACATATTTCCAGCTATACTTGTTATAGTGTCCGTAGAGATCTTCGCTGACTCACTCGGATAACTAGAACCATTGGACACTCTATTGTGTACGTACAAAACTCTTTAAATAAAAATCCACAGTAGCATGAAAAACAATCAATGAGAGATTACCATTACCAGGTAAGTAAATCTCATCTGTGGTTATAGAAGCCATCTCTAAGATTCTCCAGCACAAGTTTCTCACATGTCAGGTATTCCACAAGTCCTTCCACATGAAGGAAAGATAAGAGTTGAATTTAGTAAATATACTCCAATATCATGTAATACAAGATCGAGAAATGAACTATTTTTTCGCATTCACGACAGTTATGGTGGGTTAAACCAGATGATTTGTTACATGTGTTGGCTAAGTTCAACCAAAAACCAAAAGCTAGGGAAATCATTGATAGAAGCAAAGACAGAACTTATATTAATCAAGTACACGAAAATAATAATTATCGAAAATGGCTGTGACAAAAAATAAGGCATAGTTTGGAAGTTAAAAGAAAAAAGAAAAGAAGGGATTTAAAATCCCCCAAACATCAAAGTTTTTTTCTCAATTTACTTTCCTTCTCATTCTTTTCTTCCCAAATCCCATCTCCCAAACTAAGCATAAGACTTTAAAAAAGGTTTCCGAAAAAGAAGTGAAAATTATGAACTAAAGGCATAAATGATCTATTTTTCAAAATCCAAATCTCCATGAACAATTCAAAACTGTCATGAACCTGGGTCACGGATCTATTGATAAGGCCATTTAGTGAATCGTTGAGATCTGAGATTGGTTTGCAGAGTTTGCCTGCCTTGCTTCCCTATTTTTCTGAATGAATTTAGGGGCTCGTTCCTTGAGACCCCCTCGGATCTCACGCAGAGCTGATTACTGGAATTCATGATGGACTGTTATTAATCGAACCAGCAATTTAAAATACATATGATCAGAAGCCACTTATTTGGTATGGCGTGGCTTACCGCATAATCAAATTCTGAAATTATGCCATCTAGTGATCAAAATGAAAGTAAATAAAGACCGTATCCTCTAAATCCTGCAAGATCCTCTACTAATTTATTGTTGAATTTCCATGACTGAACCATTGGTAAATTAAGTCACGGGCTTTGCTACTTGATCAACTGTATCCATAACCGGGCCGGTAACAGAATTAGTCTAGCTTCTAAAAACAGTTCCATCGATTCAACAAGCTCAACCGGACAAAACAGTTATAGTACTGAACTATAAAGAATACAATTCAACCTATCCAGCCTCAAAGTTTGAAAAGCAAGAAGCCACAAAGATTGAATTTCAAGCCTTCAATTTTGTCAAAGTTGATGTTCATTCACGCTATATAATTAGTTATGAGCCTAATAATTGTATTAAATTTTAAATTTAGATTTTTTTAAATTATGGGACTATTATTTTGTCAAATTTTATTGTCTGGCTTTAAATCGAATGACCGAGTATTTTATCAATTTTAAAGTTTAATTTTAGTTTATGGGTCAACTCAAGTTTAGGGTTAAGTTTCATTTTAAGTTTAAATCTAGGCTTTTGGGCTTAGAATTAGTTGGCCAGGCACTTGAACCAGTCCTTGACTGGAGGAGAAAATGAAGAAGCCCATGAATTTATTATGTAGTATTTTACGTATATGATTATGCATTTATTTAAAGGAAATTAAATATATATTGGTGGGCTAAGCCTTTTAAATTGCATGTTTTATGAACTACACGCATCATGGAAGTTTTATGAAATGTTAAGGCGTGAAAGAAAAGAAAATATTTTGAGGGATTGAAGTGATTTGTGGCAAAGTAGACGATGAGCGGATCCGAGATGTCAGGCCCAGTGAACCTCTGTTAATGTTATAATGAGCTTATGGATCAATGTGTTCATGGCATGGTGAAGTGACAACATAGATGTGTGAGTGATCCCGAGGTAAGGTCAGATGAACCGCACCGCCACGTACGTTGGTTTCTTATGATTGATCAATCGTTAATGTAATAGCCCACATATCATGGATACGACTCACACGTCTTTTAATGTTACGTTATGCCATGCCTATGATATACGATTATGTAATGTTACGACTCATTTATGAAACATGTTTTACGATCATTCATGCATTTAAGTTATTTTACAATATTTATGTGCTTGTGTGCGATTTTATTATATGTACTTTGTTACTACCAGATAGGGCATGTTAAGATAAAATTTATAAGTTTTGGTGATAACAAAAACTAGACTAAGAACTGAACTTAAGACTAAGATCTGAATCTTAAGTAATCGTGCTTTCGGGGAAAATAAGAATTTCAGATCTGGACAGCTAGTAATTGTGCTTAACGGAAGAGAGATTTTCAGATAAGATCTTATCAGATTTGGGTATTCGGGATATTTCAGTTATCAGGTTAAGAATTCCAGATCCGAGCAAATAAGATGAGAACAGATCAGATCCGAGGTTATTAGTTTCAGTATAGAGGCTACGTATCAGATCCGATCAGCAACTGACTCAGACTTGAACGGATTCTGTTCAGAGTATTTCAGAAACAGAGAGTCCGATCAGAATAGGGTATTTTAGATATTCAGTTATTCCGGGAATTCAGATCTGGCAGAATTTCTGTTTTAGAAAAGAAGAGAGATTTCAGATTTGACCATGGTATAGTTAAAGAAACATAAAAGGGGGTTTCAGATCTGAAGATATTGTTAAATAAAAGGAGGAAGACTCGTAGAGGAGAGAACTCAGATCTGATAGTTATACGGTTATAAAGAAGTTAAAGAGGAAAGTTACGCAATATAAAATGAAAAGTAAAACTTATATATTTGAGAGCAGATTTTAGATTGTGCTGAAACAGATTTGAGCTTAAGAGTTCATAAGATATTCATTCCAAAGGATTCAACGATCAAGATTAAATCGTATAAAGCCTATTAGACAAAGTGGATGAAAGAGACTCGGTTCAGAGGTATTTGGAGAATACTTTGCAGGACGCAAAGTTGGTCTATTCGATGTTTACCTATTTTGGGTATTAAAGTCAAATAAGCTCTGACAACTTTAGACAAACCTTTGCGTAGCATTAATGGAGCATTCAATGTGTTGATACGATGAAGATATGCAAACATGGTTTGTGTCTACTGGCTCATTTATGCCCGTTGCTGAAGATTTCAAACGAAGAAGCTCTCGATGATTTCGGAAAAAGCTCTCGTTGAATCTCTCGCTCTCTGGTTTCTTTGAAAAACTAAAAGTTCTCAGTGACTCTCAATAACACTCTTTTGCAAAATATTTTGAGTCCCAGCCTTCACCATCTCGAAGAACACTCTCGTTCAGTTCATATTAGAAAACCTTCGAGATATCTTCTGGTTTACATTTGTAAACAAGTTTCATTGTAAAAGAAACCAGAATATTTACATAACTCTATTGTATCGCTTTCTTTGTAAAATCAGATTTGAGTCTGTAACGAATGTGCTTTTTGAAGCAGTTCGAAAAATGCATTTGATTGTATTCAGCAGTGGTATCTGTGTAGATTGAGGTTGCTAGGAGTTCATTTGTAGCGTGGCTTGAGTGATCGGGTGTCTACAGAAGCTATACACATCAAATCTTCTAATGGAACCTTCCTGAAAAGGAAGAAGGAGAGACGTAGGATCTTCAGATCCGAACTTCCACAAACAAACTCTCAACTCTATCTTTTACTTACTTGCATCGTATTTATTGTTAACTGTTCACTATTAAATCGGTTTCTTTCCGCACAATATTTGTTAACCGAGAAAACAGATCTGGACTGAGAGCCTTAGATCTGGTCACTCAGATCTGAGTTAAGCGAGGCTTGTAAAAACATCTTTAAGGTTTCGAAAAATTAAAAATCGAAGGAGTTCATTCAACCCCCCTTTTCTGAACTCCTAAGCTCATTTTAATTATATTTTCGATTCCATTGATCCTATCAATTGGTATCAGAGCCGAAACTCTCAGTATTGAACAGTCTGATCTTTGCTCTTACATATTTAAATATGTCTACTTCTCACAATTAAATTCCTATGTTTTCGAAGGAGGAGTATGACGACTGGAAGATCAGGATGCAAGCCCATTTAGCCGCGCAAGATGATGACATGTGGTACATCATTACAGATGGACCCATGAAGATTATGAAGGCTAATATGGCTATGGTGATTACTGCTGGTGCTCCACAGTGGATTGACTCGAATGGAGTATACACCAGAGGACAAGAAGAAATCAAACTTGGATAATGTGGCGAAGGACATTCTATATAAGACGCTGGATAAAAACATGTTCAGCAAGATAAAGACCTGCGCCACTGCCAAAGAAATCTGGGAGAAGTTGACGCAAATCTCCGAAGGCAACGACGAAACCAAAGAGAATAAGCTGACTGTTGCCCAGCAGAAATACGAGTCGAAAAGATGTGAGAGGGAGAGACGATGACGGAGATCGATGAGAGATTTAGTTATGTTGTGATCGAGCTGACCAGTATTGGCAAAGAATACTCCAACAGAGAACTGGCCCTCAAAGTGATGAGAGCATTACCAAGGGAGAGGTATGTTAAGACAATGGCGATGAGAGAGTCCAAGGATCTGAACAAGCTTGAACTACACGATCTATTCACAAATCTGAAAGCATATGATTCGAGCTGAAGACCAGATCTGAGGCTGGACCATCAACCTCCCGACCAACCAAGGCTCTTGCTGCTGTAACCTCAGAACCGAGTTCTCCAAGAACTAGCCAGACAGAGAGCAATTGAGCAACAACTCATGTCCCTCTTCGTAAAGAAGTTTGGGAAATTCATGAGAAGCACTCAAAACCCTTCTTTCAATTATAACAATGTTCATAAATATGATAAGATTACTACTGAATTAAATTGTTACAACTGTGGCAGACCAGGGCACTTCGCAGCAGATTGTAACAGGCCCAAGAAAGATGACAAAATATCTACAGAGCGATCCAAAGAGAGATCCACAGAAAAAAGGAGAATCAGATCTGATAAGAGGCATCACAAGAAGAATGATCGGAAAGTTCTTGTTGCTGAGGGGAGCAACAGAAACTGGGCTGATTCAGATTCTGATTCAACATCAAGTAGTTCATCTAGCGAAAGTGAACAAGAAGAAGTACACTGCTTGATGGCGGACCAATCTATTGATTTAGAGCTGGATAGTGTTTTGTAGAGTTGAGGTAGCTGTTTTAGGCTACGCGGCTCAAGGCTATAAGCTGAATGAGCTTTTATGTGAGCTGATTATTAGATATCTTGGCGATTTGAGCTCGTAGACATTTTCTGTTGAGTTATGGAAGAGCTAGTAGAGCAGCTGAGTTGAGCAGGCTGTTGGAGCTGTGTTCTACGTGATCTGTCGAGGTATTAACAGCTTAGAGGAGGTACGGATTTGAGCTTATTTAAACAGCTTTGGCATAAGCATGAGAATATTTCCAGTGCGTTGAGAATGCTGTGATTGAGTATTTACGTGAACAGATTTGCTTGACTGTGATTTGATTATCTGTTCTGTTTACGTATGATTTATGTATGTTAGTGAATTGATATTGACTGGCAGTCACGCATACATATTGAGCCCGAATTTGATTGATGCCCGAATTGAGATAGCGTTGTGATCAGCCGACTAAGTTGTCACGCCTGAAAGGTCCAATGCTATCATCGAGGTGGTGGCCGGCTGAGTCGTCGCGCCTGAAGACCACTGACCAGTGATGGTCGACTGAGTGTCGCTCCTGAAGATCACGGATCGATGATTTCCATCGGCTGATTGGCTGTGCGTGGTGTTGAGGCTCCTTTGATTGCCAGCTTAATTGTTGGCCTTGATTACCGATGTTATTTGATACCCTCATGCATATCATGACTAGAAATATTGCATGTTTTATGAATTGATGTTTTATGAGTGCTCTTCGTACTGAGGTTTGACCTTGTTTTATTTCCCTGTTTTTTGGCTGCGTTGGTCTGTGTTGGCCATTGCAGGTTCTTCAGGTAACCGAGCTGGACGTAGTGGAGCGTCAGCTGGTAGATCACCGTTCTGAGTCCCAGTTATATGTATTATGTATTGAGCCAGGGGATGTCCTGTGCCTATTGTACTTGAGGGGATCTGTATTTGTTACTTGTTGCTTGTTGTTGGATTTTGAGTTTAAATCCTTATTTTGATTCTGAACTTATTTTGAATGATATTTGGATCAGGCCCAATTCGGAAAAAAATTTTGAGCCCAAATCCTATTGCTTCCGCGAATTTTTTATTAATTGAATAGTTAATCCTTGATTTAGCGCACCGGGCATGACAGTATTTGACTTCTCCAATAGAGAATTTACACGAGAGGACCTCATCAATGCACTCAACGAAATGGTCCACGAGTAAATCTATCTCAGACATTCGAGGAGATCAAAGCATATAACATCGTATGTTTGAAAAATAGTTCAGTAACCAAGCACTGCTTAGCTTGGGGATTCTGACAGTTTACAAACAGAGTTGAGTAAGCTGAAGACTGAGAATGATCTTTTGAGAACAAAGTCTTGTGAGCTCTCATTTGAAAATGAGAGATTAAGTCAAGTGATGAGCTCCTGGACTAAGTCTTCTGTTTCTTTAGGCAAGCTGCATGAGACCCAGAAGCCATTAAATGATAAATCTGGCTTAGGTTTCAATGTTGGTGAAAGCAGCTCTGGGGAAACAAGTTGTGAGGCTCTCTGCCCACAATTAATCTTCTAATCTTAATCAGTGGTTTATTTAGATAAACTAAACAAGTTTAACAATCTAATCTGGTTTATACATAAAAAAAAAAATTTTCACCCGCAGTAGAGTAAATCAGCAGAAGCATCCTTTAATTCAGCTGGTAACGTAAACATGATTCCTTTATACAAAACATCAAAGTTTACAACGGCTACCAGCTCCATTAGCTAGTACACGTTTAATTTGTACATACAAAACCCGACGTAAGCACTTAAGACCAGTTGAACAAATATCTAGACTATCAGCAGGATAGTAAATCTTCGTGCTGCTGATCTAGCGCCTAAGTAGTATCTCTCGCTACCCGTCGTTGCTTCCCACTAGTTCTTTCTTCCTGTTGTCATGCACACATACAAAACAAGACAACAGCCGGATAAACTCCGGTGAGAATCATCTCAATATAATCAGCAGGTACAATAAAATGCATAACAGTGTATCAACTGTAAATAAATGCAATGACATGAAATGATTCTAGTTCTCCTCTTCAATCTCCGAATTGATTCTATATCGGTTCAACGCCATCAAGATTCGTATCCGATCTTGACATGAATATTCATCTATGAAACCTTCTCCGGCTTCGAAAATCAGGCCAACTCAGTCCTGGGCATTAGAATCAATTCAATTCTCTTCAATATGCAAACTCATGCAAATAGAAAAGATCCACTACCTGTGATGGATCGACACACACATAACTCAAGTTCTAAATCAAGAACAATAATCATATATGTATGTGGTTTCAGCGGAATACTCAAGAACAATCATTCTTGAGTAATCTAGTTCCTGACTCTTCTGTCAGATTATACCTTTGTTTCTCTGTTCTTAACTGCTTCAATAAACGTTCTTACACTCTGTTCCTTGTTTCTATAACTCAAGAATCAAGAACAATAATCATATATGTATGTGGTTTCAGCGGAATACTCAAGAACAATCATTCTTGAGTAATCTAGTTCCTGTCCTGAAACCTTATTGGAAGAGATACGGGTATCGTTGTTTCATATCATCTTCCACTTCCCAGGTTGCTTCTTCAACGCCATGTCGATTCCACTGAATCTTCACTAATGAAATCGTCTTCGTGCGAAGGTGTTTATCTTTCCGATCCAAAATCTGAATTGGTTGTTCGAAATAGCTCAAAGTTTCATCCAACTCAGCTTCTTCAGCAGAAATAATATGAGACGTATCATGCATATACTTTCGCAAATCTGAATTGGTTGTTCAAAATAGCTCAATGTTTCATCCAACTCAGCTTCTTCAGCAGAAATAATATGAGACGTATCATGCATATACTTTCGCAACATAGATACATGAAAAACATCATGTATACCAGAGAGAGATGGAGGTAAAGCCAGTCGATATGCTAGATCACCTATCTTTTCCAGAATTTCATACGGACCAATGAACTAGGAGACAATTTTCCCCGCTTTCCAATTTTCCCCGTACCTTTGAAAGGAGAAATCTTCAAGAATACTTTGTCCCCTGCTTCAAAACTCAAAGGTCTTCGTCTGGTATTCGCATATTTGGCTTGCCTATGTTGTGCTATTCGCATTCTCTGCTGAATCAATTTTACTTTCTCAGTCATCTCTCTAATTAAATCAGGTCCTAACTCAGGTACCTCTGAAACATCATTCCAATATAATGGTGAACGACACTTTCTTCCATATAATGCTTCAAACGGAGCCATTTCAATGCTGGTCTGATAACTATTGTTGTAAGAAAATTCCACCAGCGGTAACGAATCTTGCCATGACATACCAAAATCTAATACTACTGCTCTAAGCATATCTTCAAGTGTCTGAATCGTTCTCTCCGATTGTCCATCAGTTTGAGGATGATAAGCAGTGCTTAGATGTAGTTTCGTACCCAGTGCTTGTTGTAAACTACTCCAAAAATGAGAAGTAAATCTGGGATCTCTATCAGACACAATGGATTTTGGTATCCCATGCAATCTCACTACTTCTTTAACATACAAATCTGCCATTTGATCATGTCGATAGGTCATTCGATAAGGAATAAAACACGCAGATTTTGTCAACCTATCGATAATCACCCAAATTGCATCACAACCTTTGGCTGATTTTGGCAATTTCGTTACAAAGTCCATGGAAATATGATCCCATTTCCATTCAGGAACCGATAGACTCTGTAATAAACCAGCAGGTTTCTTTCTTTCCGCTTTTACCTGCTGACAATTCAAACATTTTGAAACAAATTCAGTCACATCAGTCTTCATTTGTTTCCACCAATACTGTTTCTTTAAATCATTGTACATCTTTCTGCCACCAGGGTGAATGCTGAATTTGCTTCTATGAGCTTCATTCAAAATCTGATCTTTCAACTCCTTAATATCCGGAATAACAAGTCTGTTATTTACATACAACACATCTTCGTTATTGATGCGGTATTCAGATTGATGTCCTGCTTTCACCAGCTCAATCGATTTTTGGGTATTCAAATCTCTATTTTGTGCTTCCTTAATTCGAATCAGCAGATCCGGTTCAACACTGATAGCACAAATTCTCATTGGTTTTCTCTCCAATTCAAATTCATATCCAGAAATGCAGCAAGTTTCTATCAAATTGGACATTCCAATCGTAGTCAAAGATAGAGCGCAAATCTTTCTACTCAAAGCATCAGCTGCTGCATTCGATTTTCCTGGGTAGTACTTGATTTCACAATCAAAATCTTTCAATAAATCCAGCCATCTTCTTTGCCTCATATTCAATTCTGACTGGGAAAACAGATACTTCAGGCTCTTATGATCCGAAATGTCGTAGACTCTCTCTGCTGAAACTACTTTCCCCTCGACTGGTTTGTGTTTAATATCAAAACGACGACGTCGCTATCAACCAGCAGATGAAATCAATAATCAGCAGATACACATCAATACTCAGCAGGTACATAAACCAGCAGATGCTTACAAATTCTTGCTGCTGATTTCTTGTGCGTAACAGTAATTAACACGTGGCATTCTCTTATTGATCCATCTATTCGCGCGTTCGTTTTCAGCTGAAATCAACAATAACGCTTCAACTGAATTTCAAAACTCCACCAGTCGCGAGCTACAGTAACCTGCTGCTGATTTTATCAAATCGCCTCGTCTGGTTACTTTGACTGGTTCTCACACTTCGCGATTTAATCAATACACAGTTCTTGAGTCGTCCAACATTTCCAGAAGAAATCCGAGCTCATAATCAAGCTTTATCAAATTCTTGAATGTCGAAATTACTCCCCTAATCCACTGCTTAATGATTCTGGGCATTACACAAGTACTCAGTCAAATCTGGCTGATGACAAGTTCAAGAAAATGAATTTTGTCAAAGCCAGTGTGATACACGATGTATGTGAGTCGGTTAAGTACGATGATCAGCACGACAGCTGAACCATAAGGGCAAAAGTGGTATTGGTTATACCAAGCCTGAGAACTCTAAGCTCAACTGGCTAACGAACAGACTTGAGAAGGACAAAGCGAAAGCTGGACCAAAGTCGTCTGTTCCAAACCAGCAAAGGCGTGGTTCAAAGAAGGGCAAATATGTATGGGTAAAGGTTCACCCCAAGCAAGATCTGAATGGTCAAAGTGCGAAGTCAAATCTCAATAGATCACATAATATTTCTGCACGAACCCTAGTAGATATCAAAACTGGGAAAACTATAAAAGTAATTCAAGTATGGGTCCCGAAAGGGGCAATCCGATCTGGATGGGTACCAAAAGTTTATTTTCATGATTGCATGACAACAGGTACAAAGCTTCAGAAGATTCTATCATTTGGTATCTGGATAGCGGATGTGCGAGGCACATGACTGGCAATACAAAGCTGCTATCAGATTTGACGCCACACAAAGGAGCTAAAATTGTGTTTGGTGATAACTCACACGATAACGCTGTGGGTAAGGGTAAGCTTACCCATGGTACATTTCAATATCTGATGTGCTTCTAGTTGAAAATTTTTTCTATAATCTGATTAGTGTAAGTCAACTGTGTGACAATGGTTACACAGTTAACTTTCAAAAGCACACATGCACAGTTCAGAACTCTAACGGTCTGACAGTATTGGTAGGAAAAAGATCGGGGAATACCTACATTGTCAATTGATCAGAGCAGATGAGGTCAGAACAGATTTGCCTAGCAGCTGATTCTTTCAAGAGCTAGCTGTGGCACCAGAGGATGAATCATATAAACTTCAAAACACTTGCCAAATTGAGTAAGCTTGAATAGGTTTCTGTTATGCCCAAAATAAATTTTTTTAAAGACAAGATTTGTTCTGCGTGTCAGCTGGGAAAACATATTCGTTCCACTTTTAAAAATAAAGGCGGCATTTGTTCTTCCCGAAGCTTAGAGCTTTTACATATGGATCTTTTTGGTCCTATACCCGTAAAAAGCTTAGGGGGAACAAATTACACCCTGGTTGTTATTGACGATTTTACAAAATTTACATGGGTGTTGTTTTTAAATTTGAAAGACCAGAACGCTGACCAACCGATTAAGATTTTAAAACTTTTACAAAATGACAAATCTTGTACAGTAAACCAGATAAGGAGTGATAGATGTACTGAGTTTTTTAAATCATAAGTTATCCTCTTATCTGGAAGACATTGTGATTAAGCATGAGCTTGAGCAGCAATAACTCCTCAGCAGAACGGGTTAGCTGAGAGGAGAAACCGTACTTTAAAAAAAGCTGCTCGATCTATGATTTCTAATTCCGGTATTTCACAAAATTCTGGGTAGAAGCAGTTAACACAGCTTGTTACACTCAAAACAGATCTATGATTAACAAGATTCATGGTATAACCCCATATGAGATCTGGAGTGGAAAGAAACCTGATATATCTTATTTCAGAGTGTTTGGATGCAGATGTTTCATTCACAATAATGGTAAAAAGCATCTAATAGCCTTTGATGCAAAATATGATGCAGGTATTTTACTTGGATACTCAGCCGTGAGCAAAGCCTACAGAGTATTTAACAACCGAAGCTTGACGGTTGAAGAATCAGCTCACGTGGTTTTTGACGAAACCAGCTTTTGTTCCAACTCAGCTACGAGCTTACATGACTTGTGTTCACATCTGGAGTCAACCAGCTTTCATGATTCAACTGATTATGTGGCACATATTCGATATTCAGCTGAGATACAACCAGCTCTGGACACACCACACGATAATGCGCAAGCAGATCTGACAGGTAACATTGAAGTCATTGATTTGACTATTGCTGACCCTGTACAGGAACAGATCTCAACTAGCACGCTAGCTTCCAGTGCTGAACCAACTACTACACAAGTGGATACACAAGCAGATCCTACAGTACATCAATTGGTATCCATACCAACTTAAGATGCTCAAGCTATCAACAAATCTCATCAATTGGCATCTGGTTCAAATCTGGAACAAGTTCATATCAACTGGTGTCAGATAACCAAGATCAAGCTATTCAGCCAGACATCCAAGAAGAACAAGGAGCAAATCCAATCGGTGACCTTCAGTGGAAATCATCCACCCGAGCAGATCATAGGTAACATTCACTCTCCTGTTCGCACACGAAGCCAGTTTATGCATGAGTACTTCAATTCATCATCCATATCGCATATAGAACCAAAGCTGATAGAAGAAGCCTTAGCATACCCAAGTTGGATAGATGCTATGCAAGATGAACTTAGCCAATTTAAAAGAAATAATGTATGGCAATTAGTTCCTCGACCTACTAATCATTCAGTGATAGGAACTAAATGAGTCTTTAGTAATAAGCTGAATGAGGATGGTGTAGTAGTTAGAAACAAGGCTAGGCTAGTAGCTCAAGGCTTTAGACAACTAGAAGGAATAGATTTCGATGAAACCTTTGCTCCAGTAGCTAGATTAGAAGCCATTCGCATGTTTCTTGCATATGCTGCATATAAAGACTTCAAAGTCTTTCAAATGGATGTAAAGAGTGTCTTTCTTAATGGCATCTTAACAGAGGAAGTGTATGTTGCACAACCTCCTGGCTTCGTGAATCATACATATCCAGATCCCGTCTATAAACTGGATAAAGCTCTATATGGGTTGAAACAAGCACCCAGAGTTTGGTATGACACACTATCAAAATTTCTTATTGAGCATGAGTTTGTTATAGGCACTGTCGATAAGACTTTATTTAAATTTGTCAAGAATGATCATGTTCTGTTGGTACAGATCTATGTTGATGATATTATCTTTGGGTCAACTAACCACAAACTCTACCAAAAGTTTTCTAAGTTAATGCAGGATAAGTTTGAGATGAGCATGATGGGAGAGCTGCAGTTTATTTCTGGGTTTATAAATCAGACAGCTTGAGAATGAGATCTTCATCAATCAAGCTAAATATACGAAAGAACTGCTGAAAAAGATTGGAATGGACAATTGTCAGCAGCAGCGACCCCGATGAGTGCTTCAATCAAACTAGATAAAGATGAAGTCGGAACTGCAATAGAGGTATCATTGTATCGTGGTATAATTGGCTCTCTCTTTACCTAACTGCTAACAGACCAGACATCATGTTTTCTATCTTTATGTGTGCAAGATTCCAAGCTGAGCCAAAACAGTCGCATTATATTGCAGTGAAACGGATTTTAAAATATTTAAAAGGAACTTCCAAGGTGGGTCTTTGGTATCCCAAAGACTCCAGTTTTCAACTAATTGTTTATAGTGATGCAGATTACGTAGGATGCAGGATTGATAGGCGAATCACAAGTGGTACATGTCAATTCTTGGGAGATCGTTTCATTTCCTGGCTCCGTAAGAAGCACACTTCGATTGCCACATCCACAGCTGAGGCAGAGTATCTAGCGGCTGGAAGCTGCTGTGCTCAGATCTTATGGATTCAAAACCAGCTTAAGGACTATGGAATTGATGCTTCTGAAGCTCTTATTTTCTGTGACAATACCAGTGCTATCGCAATCACTCAGAATCCTGTGCTGTACTCCAGAACAAAACATATCGACATCAGGAATCATTTCATAAGAGATCACATGCTCAAGAAGGACGTTCGGCTGGAGTATGTGTCGACAGATAAGCAAGTTACTGATATCTTCACAAAGCCTCTACCAGACGCTACGTTTTCGTATTTTCAAAACATTCTTATTCTCTTAGAATTGCCTTGATTTGTCTTTGCGCTAACAATTTTGCAGGTTGAACAACTTTTTTTTATTTCATATCTGAGTCTTCTGTTCAGGGGGAACGAGGAGTACTACAGATTTGGTAAACCATTGCGTTGGGAGAACCTCAGCTTTAGGGGAACAACAGATCTGAGTTAATAAGTGCTGAGTCAGCTGAATGCATGAGATCTGAATCTATTCAGATTTCATGTATATACAGCTAATGCTTATATGTAATCAGATCTGACAATACCTCAACTGATACAATAAACAGCTGTGACGTATTTAAAAAATGGCGCTTCTTTTTACTTTTTCACCCTCGTGGTTAAAATTCAAATCATTTCAAAATCTTTTCAAAATCTGATCGTGCCGTCGGATGATTGATACGTTTGTTGTCATCATGCGAAACGTCACATCAACACTGTAAACACGTACCGTTTCATATCCTTTCTCTTATATACGCCTTTTCGATTATCTTTAACATTTACCTTGCGAAATTACTCTCGAGCTATCTTGATTTCAGTGTTTTCTTATTACAGATTATCTATCTTTTCGGTGTTTTCTTCGCATCATCTTTGATTGCGAACGCTCTTCAAGTGAACTTTGACTCAGTGCTGACTTTTTCGGAGGAGGGCATGGTTAAGATGTTCAAAGCCCTAGAATATACTGGTCTTCGGGGTTTTATAGGATGCCCCTATGTTCTGTATGAACAAGACTTGGAACATTTCTTTAGTGCTGCTTTTGTTAGGGAAATGAAGTTATCAATGCCGTTCAGGGCAAGTTTGTTGGAATATCTGAGGAGCAGTTTGTCGGTGCATTTGGCTTACCAATTGCAGGGTTGAAAGATATGACTGAAGTACCGAAGGATTTGGTTTATGATGCAAGGAGTATATTTTCTGTTTCTGATGAGCCAGTTAATACCTCTTGCAAGAAGAGGGAAATGAAGTTTGCATTTTGCTTGCAAAACGATATCTTGGCGAAATCTGTTACTGTCAAGGCTGGGTCCTTTGACGCTGTTACACATGAGAGATTCCTTCTGATGACGGCCATTAACTTTGGCGTGAAAATCAACTGGAGCAAGATTCTGTTCGATATTCTTAAGGAGATGGTGACCAAGTCATCAAAGCAAGCAAAGGCTTTGCCGCTCATATTTGTGTTTTGTTGAAATGGGCTCCAAATCTGACTCTGGGAGAGGCGAAGACCTTCCCACCACTGAAGATTCCTACAGTGAAGATTGTTGGCATGTACGTTTCCAAGAACAAAAATATCACTGCTGACGAGGATGAGCCAGTGGAGAAAGTGGTTAAGAAGGCTGCGACAAAGATGAGACCAGCTCCTGCTATTGTTGATCCTGCCACTAAGAAGAAGAGAACTGCTGTGGGGAGAGCTGCTCCCATAGAAAAGGACTTGTCAATTGTACCAGTGGTCAAAATCCGGAACCCATATCTATAGTACCAGCTGTGACCCCTCGGGCTCAACGATGCCGTGCACCGAAGAGGAAATTGGTGTTGCGAGATGATTTTGATGATGAAACAGTTGAAAATATCATTGATCAAGTGATTAAGGAGAGAGCTGAGATAGTTGGGATGGAAACAGATTTGGAGGAACCAGCGGTGATGGAGACTGCTGGAACATATCCTGTTGAGACGGAGAGCAGGATAGATGTTTCTGCTATCACTAATTATGATGAAGACAGCAGTCTCAAGGTGTTATCCAATGAAGAAGGACCTCTGGTTGAGACGGAGAAAGAGAATGAGAAGGAGAAGGATAAGGAAAAGAGTTTTGCGAAGATGATTGACTCTATAGACACAGAGCCCTTGAGCAAGGTTATGGATCTTACAGAGACATTCAAGTCTGATGAAGAGTCTATGTCTATTGATGATCTTCTGGCGCAGATTCCGGAAGATATGATGTTGCCATCTGTTACCGCTGCAGAGCCTACCAAGATAAAATTTGGCCACGGTATTCAGATCAAGGAAAAGTATTGGTACAAGGCCAGTCTTCCACAGATTGATTTAGCAGACAAGGGGAAGGCGCCCCTTGTAGAGGATGTGGTTAAAGGGCACCCGGCCAAGGAAATTTTACCTTGAATATGTGCCGATATTGAGTTTCTTGTACATATACGGGAGAAAGTTATAGAGGAGATTAGTTCATTCTTTTATTCATTCAGTCTATGCCGCTTGGCAATTTTGGAATCAGTTTCGGATATTGCCGCTAAAGAAGAGCAGATATTGGCATGGGCAGAAACAGATTCTTTGCAAACAGCTGTGAGAATGCGCTTGTTCATAATAGAGAAGTATAGGGAAATGTTGTTACGAAAATTTTTGGAAGCGAGGCACCAAAATTTTGAATCGGGCACGCCCACGACAGCTATTGATCTACAAGTATTGGAAATGCTCTCAGAAGCTCATCACCTTGCGTTGTCAACATTGATGTAGTAGATGAGGCAACATAAGCTGGAGTGGATACGGCCATCTGCCTCAAATCTGTTTGGCCGAGGTGATATACAGCGGGGTGGAATCCTTTCGCGATTTCATCCTAGCATCAAGTACTGGATTAGGCGAATGATCACAATTGCCGGATCTTGGACAGTGATAGAGGGTATGGATCGGTGGGTACGCGAGTGCAGCTCAACTACTTCTAGCGAGAGGATGCAGTTAATTCAGGAGCCAGCTGTGGCTACTCTTGCCCTGATCTGCATTTTTGTTGAGCCTGTTCAGGATCCAGACACTCGACCGCCTTTCTCTGGGAGATGGGGCTGGACTAAAGTTTGTACAGATGTAGTTCAGTTTTCACTTTTTGGTCATCTGCTGCCAGTTGGTTTTTATAATCTTTGTACAGATATAGTTTTCGTAGGAACAATTATAGATTTAGAAGCAGACCGGACGGGTTTTTTTGGTGTTTTTCAGAGAGGGTTAGATGCAAATCTGATTTCTTCAAGTTCTAGCTCTTCACGATCTGAGAATCTGAATCCTTCTAGTCCTAGTTCCTCCAGTGATTCTCCAATGCATTTCACTGCTGATGATATTCCTGAGATCCCTTATTTCGATGATGTTCTTCCAGATGAAGAGATACCTGATGTTCAGATTTCCTTGCCTACTGCTAGTGTTCCTTCAATAGATTATACAGAAGCGTTTGCACAGCTCCGAGCTATAGTTGATCAGACCTCTATTGAGCAAGTGCAAACCAGATTTCACTTAGACGAACTCAAGGCCGTGCTTTCTAAGAGAATCTCAAACCTTGAGACTGTGTTTCTTACTACTTCTGATAATCAGGACAGAGCCGTTCTTGTTCAAACCAATATTCTTCGTAGGAGATGCAAGATCAGAAGGCTGCTCTGTCTGAAGAACTGGCTGATGTTCGTAAGGAGTTACAGGACCAGAAAGCTGCTATTGCGCATGATTTTCTTGAATTCGTGTGGAGACACAGGAAAATTACAATACCCTTTGTGCTCACCTTGCAGAACTCATTGCCTACATGAATAGAGGCCGTGATGACAAAAAGGGGGAAGTAAGCAGCAGTCGAGGTCCGCAGCCTCCTGAAGATCGTAGCAGACCTGGATCTGGAGATAGTGGAAGAGGTAGAGGCAGCAGTAGTGAACCGTCAAGGAAAATAGGAAGTGGATACAGAGGAGGAGGAAGTACAAGTTCTAGAGGATTTCGATATTGGCTTGGAGGAAGCTGAGCAGATTTTAGTTTTTTCAGTTCTTTGTACACATATCTTGTACTTATCCAGTTTTGGATATATATATAGCACGAATTCGAGCAATTTATTTTTGTCTCTTCTAAGTCGTAGGCTGCTAAGTTTTGTCATCAGCAAAAAGGGGGAAATTGTTAAGATAAAATTTATAAGTTTTGGTGATAACAAAAACTAGACTGAGAACTGAACTTACTACTAAGATCTGGATCTTCAGTAATCGTGCTTTCCAGGGAAGTAAGAATTTCAGATCTAGACAGTTAGTAATTGCGCTTAACGGAAGAGAGATATTCAGATCAGAGCTTATCAGATTTGGGTATTCGGGAAATTTTAGTTATCAGGTTAAGGATTCCAGATCCGAGCAAATCAGATGAGAACAGATCAGATCCGAGGTTATGTTAGAGTAGATGCCCAACTAGCCAACTTGTGGCGTGTGGGTTTTATAGACTCTTGTACAAACAGTA
>KV015602.1:5652-58207 GCA_001598015.1 Dorcoceras hygrometricum
GCCGCCGCCTGTCGCTGTCGTCGGACTTGTTCTGACTGTCTCGACGAGGTTCCGTCCATGAAACATTCGTCATGTTTTCTAGTGCAGACTGACGAAGGGAACGTGATTTCAGTCGTGGACCGGATTAGGAGAACGACGACCGCCTACCGTTGAAGTGCCGATTTCCTCGTGAAATTGGTCGGAGTCAGGCGCCTAGACGCGAGCAAGATACCAAATCAAACATCCTATGTATGTTTATTTGGAGTATTTGTTATGTATTGTCCGTTCCCGGTGCAAAATTTTGAAATCTTCCGCCGCGCCCCGGGAGCGGGATCCGGATCCGCCGCTGCGCCAACAATAATAACAAGGTACATATAGTAAAATCGCATGCAAGCACATACGTATAGTAAAATAACTTTAAAACATGCGTGCACGAAGATCGTAAAACATGATTCATAAAGTAGTCGTAACATATCATAATCGTATAGCATACATAAGAAGGCGTGACATAGCATAACATAAAAACGTTTGAGTCGTATCCATGAAGTGTGAGCCATGACATAAGCGATTGATCATTCTATGAAACAACGTACGCGGCGATGCGGTTCACCTGACCTTACCTCGGGATCCCTCACACCTCTATGCTGCCACTTCACCATGTCGTGATCACATGGATCCATAAGCTCGTAATACAATAAAATCTGGGATCCTCGGGCCCGGTATCCCGACTAACTCCCATCGTAAACTTATCACACATCACTTCAATCCCTCGATTTTCTTTCAATTCTTACATGCCTTAACGTTTCATAAAACTTTCAGGATGCGTGCATTTCGTAAAAAATAAAATTTAAAGGCTTAACCCATCAATATATATTTAATTATTCCATTTAAAACATTATCATACAAAAAGTACTATATATATAATTAAATTTATATTCACGGGCTTCTACATTTTCTACTCCGGTCAAGGACTGGTTCAGGTGCCTGACCTACTAACCTAAGCCCAAAAGCCTAGACTTAACCTAAAAATGAAACTTAACCCCAAACATAACTTGGCCCATAACTTTAAAATTGAATTTTAAAAAGTTTATGAAATACTCATTCCTTTACTTTAAAATCAAACATTAAAATTTAACAAAATTCCATAAATCAAATAAATTCTACAAATGCTGGAAAACATCTTAAAATATGCTTAAAATATCAAATAAAGTCATCCATGAACTTTGGCAACCCCTAAGACTCGAAATCTTAATTTTCACAAAAATGACCCAAGGAGGCTCACTTCAAGCGGAAAACGGTAAAAATCATTAAAAATTCATTTCTTAACCAAATCACTCCTTGTTTTGACCTACATAACCTTAACTAAATATAGTAGTCACTGAAACAAACTATACTCAGAAAACATTCAAGACGTGACCAACCCAATGCTCGTAATGACACTGCTCGCGTGCAGAATGCAACCAGAACACGTGCTAGCCATAAAACTCATAACTAATTTGTTCCTAGACCAAATCGCTCCTCATTTGGCCTGCATGACCCTAACTCAATGATCTATATCCTGAAATTAACCTTGACCACACAGACCACATAGAGTGACTTACCCGACCCCAACAACTCTACTGTCGTGCACAGACGACAAGTTAGGACACATGCTGATCATAAAATTCATAAATAATTCATTACTTGACCAAATCCCTCTCCATTTGGACCCACGTGAACAGATCATAAGAGAACAAGATCGGCTCAGGCGATATAAGCTGGAACAGCAGAGCAAGATCGGCTTAGACCATATCAGCTCATAGGAGAATAGATAATACATTAAGATCAGAGATAGATCAGCACAGTGTCGATCAGCTTAGAACAAGAGCAGCTTAGAGGAAGCTTTGTAGTGGATCAACTGAGAAGAAGAAGAAGAAAGATTGAGTCAAAGAGCAGATCAGATCAATTCTCAGATTAGAACAGCTCAGAGGCACTCAGCTCAGAGGACTTCAGCTTAGAGCAAGACAGTTAAGACAAGAAAAGTAGTTTGAACATGAACTTATGCAAAAAATGAATGATAGGATCGAAAACAGATCACGCGCAACAGTACAGAAACAAAATGAGCACGATCTGAACTTCACGAAATAAAACTACTACGAGAGCAGCAATAGCTCAGATTCTTGAAATATATGAGCACCGAGAAGTATATCATATCCGGTATAAAAACCAAGCGGAAAAAATCTGAACATACTCTCTAAAATTTGGAAGTTGTTTAAAATATGCGATGCAAGTATATATGCTAAGCTGTAAATAACTCACATGTTGTTTATGCAAGTTCAGAGCTCAATCTCCTACATCTCCCTTCTTCCATTACTAGAAGGTTCCCGCTAGAAGACTTTGATTATTACAGCTTCTGTAACAACCCGATTCCAATAGCCGTGATTGTGAGAACTCCTAGCATTCCACGCTACACATCAGCCCGAAAACTGTGTGAACTGCAACACTATGAACTTGTTTAAGTCTCTGTTCAAATACTACACATACTAAGTTTAACGTCTTCGTGCCAAGACAGATTATATTTGATTCAGTTTACACATTAACTCTAATCTGTTGCGCTCATGCTCTTGAATATATGAGTGAATGTGTGTGTGTGTGTGAGGTCTAATCTATTTCAACTCAGGTCTCATTTTTGTTGGCTCACACACTGGGAAGGGCTTCTTTAAAGATGATAGGCTCAGAAGTCGACGTTGACGATGACGCTCCTCTGATCCGATCGTCTACTGCTTCGCACTCTCTATTTTCTTCCCTCCCTTCTTCATTGTCGTCTCTCTTCTGACGTAATGTTTTTCTCGTGTGTATCTCTCGCAGTGTGTTGTATACTTCATTTGAATCTTCAGTGTATATGTAGCCTTTGATGAATTATGACCGTTGGGGGATTACCACAATTGGTGTCCGTCAATCTGATCTTTAGTCGTGACATAAGGCTCTTTTCTCTTTTGGCTTTCAACGGCTCTTTCAGCTTGGGCGAATTTCAAAGACTCTTTCAGCTCAAACAAAGTTCCGCTTTGTCCTTGTTTGTTCTGTTCATTGCTCGTATGGGCTGACCTACTTTGCTTGACTAGCTCTGGCCTGATCTTCTACGCAATTCCTCTGAGCTGATCCCACCTGATCCTCTGAGATGTTCCTCATTTGAGACTTGCTCTGTTCTGCTCTTTGACTCAATCTTGCTTCTTCTTATTCTCAGTTGATCATCTTTCTCACCCGATCCAATATAAAGATCCCTCTAAGTTTGTTTTTGTTCTAATATGCTATGTTCTTCTTTCTTCTGCTCTAAGATGTTTCGTTTCTTCTTTCTTTTGCTCTAAGTTGTTTCTGCACTTCTTCTATAAACTGCTCTTGCTCTCATCTACTCTAAATCTGCTTCGTTCTTCTTTATACAGCTCTAAGCTATTTCGTTCTTATCTGCACAGATCTGAGCTGCTTCTTTCTTTCTAGTTCTGCTCTGAGCTGTTTCATTCTTCTCTATACAGCTCTGAGCTATTTCGTTCTTCTCTGTATAGCTCTGAGCTGCTTTTTTTCTTTCTAGTTCTGCTCTGAGCTGTTTTGTTCTTCTCTGTACATCTCTGAGCTGCTTCTTTCTTTCTAGTTCTGCCCCAAGCTGTTTCGTTCTTCTCTGTACAGCTCTGAGCTGTTTGAGCTGTTCTACTACAATCTGGTCTGTGATGCTCCAACCTAGACCTCTGAGCTGATCTTCTCTGAGCTGTTACGCTCTAAGCTGAACTGTACAAAACTGGTTCACTCCTCCGAGCTGATCAACTCCTCTAAGATGATCCACGTTTCTAAGTGTGTACTGCGTAGTTCTTCAGCCCGCGGCTCTTGTCTAACTGATCTGCTTCAAGCTTAGACCTGCGCACTCATGTAGATCATCAGAAACGTAAGAGTAAGTTTTGTGTTTATCAAATCCAGATATGATCTGTTACACAGATCCAACACTGAAATAAAGCAATTCAAATTGATTCGATATATCAACATCAGGTTCAAAACAAATACAAAGAACATTAAATGGTCTCACCTATCTATGTATGATGAAAGGACAACAAAGTCTCACCTATCTATGTACGATGAAAGGACAAAAAATACACAATGCCAGAAACTTTACAGAAGCTTTTCAACGATTAGGAGATTGTGTCAAACGGTAACATAGGACCAGAGGACTTATATATGTGAGTTGAAGTGATGAAGAACGGGGTAATAAGAGGGTGTCAACGAACACAAGAACAGAATCGGAGAGGAAAGAAAACGGAGAGAATAGCGAAGCAGTCGATGATCAGATCAGAGGAGCTTAATCATCATAGTCGACTGCCGAGCCTGTCGGCTTTGAAAGAGCACTTCCCAGTATTTGAGGAAATATTCTAGAGTTTATTCGCTGTAATATTTCTCACACACAAATTCACTCACATATATGAGAGCCGAGAGCTAAATAGAATAGTTGAGTGAATCACACCCCAAATCTACACCAATCTATCTTGACACGAAAACGTAAAACTTAGTATTTGTAGTCTTTGAACAGAGACGTTAAACATGTTCGTAGAGATGGAGTTGACACAACTTGTGAGCTATTGTGCAGATAAGAGTCTAGGAGTCAGCTTTGGAGAGTGGGTAAGTCCCAGCTGAAGTGGGTCAGTACAAATTGTTGTATGATCAAAGTCTTCTAGTAAAACTTTCTAGTTTGGAAGAAGATGAGACGTAGGAGATTGAGCTCCGAGCTTCCACAAACAAATTCAACGTAATATTTTTAATAGCTTTCTACATTCATGTTTTAAAATCTGTTTTTAACAAACTATGTTTTAAACTTAGTTTCAATTTTCAGAGAATATATCAGATGTTTTCCGCCTTGTTTTTTATACCAGATTTGATATAATTCTCGGTGCTCATTGTTTTCAAGAACCAGAGTATTGTGTTTTCCGCCTTGTTGTTTATACCAGATTTGATATAATTTTCGGTGCTCATTGTTTTCAAGAACCAGAGTATTGCAGCTCATTCTTCATCTTTCAGATCACACGTATCCCTCCCCGATATGTTTTCACAGATTTCACATGATCTGGACTGGTCCTAACACATTATCCTTAAAAATTATTAAAATTTGCACATAGTCATTTATTTTGTCCATTTCATACTCCTTATTGACAAAATACTAATTGATTATGATCATATGGTATTTTTGATATAAAAAATATGAATCATCATTAAATATAGATATCGTAATGTGATTTTGAAATAAATTCATTAATCACAACTACATGATGCTAGTAATATGACATGTTAAGATTAATTTATAATTAATAGAGCAACTATAATTGAAATAGTGAAAAGAAAGAGATATATCTGCTTAAACATGGAAATCTCTAAATATTGTATACACATAAACTTTTTTGCTACTATTTAAACAACTTATGTCATGATTGTGAGTGTTGGATCTGGAAACAGATCTGACATGATTTTTATGAACACAAAACTTGCTGTGTAACGTACTGGTGTATTTACTTGAGCATGCATGTCAGATCGAAAGATCAGCTCGGAGCTTAGCGAAATAGATCAGATGACGAAGAAGCTAGGAGGTCTAAGCTGGAATAGTAGGGGACGCCCAAACTGATCCAACAGACGACATCCAAGTTGACCCAGCTCGGATCAAGTGCAGTTTAGAAGATCAGATAAGAGCCGAGCTGAAGAAATGTACAGTATAAGAAGAGCTGAGCTCGGTTACGAAGTGCAGATTAGTTTAGCGTAGATCAGTTCAAATGGATCTTCGAGTTAGAACAATATAGAATTAGCTTAGAGAAGTAGCTCAGAGTAGACGCTGTTCAGATCAGATGAGAAGAAAGAAGCTCAGATGAGAACATTATAGAAGCAGCTCAGAGCTGATCAGATAAGCAGCTCAGACAAAATCAGCTTAGAATATACAGAACAGAGCAGCACAGATAGAATCAGGAGAGATTCGATCAGCTTAGAGCAGATCAGAGCAGATAAGAACAAGAGCAGCTTAGAGAAGAAGCACAGAAACAGCTCCAGAGCAGAAAGACTCAGATTAGAACATTTTAGAGAAGATCAGCCCAGAGAAGCTTAGAGAAGGGCGCAACAGATCATATCGAAGCTTCAACCAAACCAGATCAGACCAGACGAAGCTTCGACCAGACCAGAATGAGATCAGCTCAGACGAATTAGTTTGTACAAGCTTTATTCAGAATACTAGAAGACAAACTAATTTGTCTGATCGAGATAGAGCTCACACGTTCAAGTCAAAAAAGCCTGCAAATTTAAATTACGATTGGCACAAGGTACAACAATGATAGAACTTTACAGAAGCTTTCCAACTGTTAGGAACCCATGTCCAACGGTAACATCAGCTCAGGCTTTATATACAAGTTGGAAGAAGGGCATGTAAAAGAACAGTCGAGAGCTGATACACAAGTGACAACTGGTTTACAAGCTGATAGCTGGGCATGTGAGCTGGTGCACAGCCGAAAACTTAAACTCAATCATTATAGTCGACTGCACAACTTGGGAAGAGGATGAAGACATCAGCTTAGGAAGAAGCACTTCCCAGTGTGTGAGATTTATTATTTGAGATAGTGAGCTTACACTGTAAATCTCACGCACACATATTCACTTATATGAGAGCCGATAGCTGAATAGAATAGTTGGGTGAATCACAACTCAAAACTTATCAAAGGTGTCTTGACACGAAAACGTAAAACTTAGTGTCTGTAGTCTTTCTCACAGAGAGGCTAAATAAGTGAAAACAGAGTGTGTAGGAGTCTCAGCTTTGGGCACTGAGTAAGTCCCGATTGAGGCGTGTGACGCCCATGCCCATGGGGTCAACAGATTCGAATAACAAAAGGAAATGAAGGGTTGAATGATAATTGTGTAAGATGTATTTCTTACACAGAAAAATTCGAAACGCAAACACATTTGGCGCCAAGTATAAATAGCTTAGACATATTCGAATAACAGATTTGATATAAATTTCAATGTGCGATATTACAACTACTGGAATTCTATATAAATTCAACATTGTTGTAATGGATCTAATACAGATTTGTCAGATGATCAAAAACAACAACATCTAAGGCACGGAATCGCTGGCCATTGATAAACACAATCACCACAGCTGGTTCAGCTCCCGCAGCCCGTCTGCCCCAGATCTATCTCACCTGCACCATTTAAAAGCTAATGAGCCTAGAGGCTCAACAAGTAAAATCTGAGGATAACAAAATCACTTAATGCAGGCAGACGCCTTCATAGCTTAACATAACTTAGTTTAAAGGAGGACATTTAATTATAAACATCTTTCGTAAAAACAAATTCGGGAAATAACGCAGATCTCATCATTATTTTCTTGTGATTTATGGCTTAGAAGCTCTTCTTAGGTCCGTAGGCGTTTGATCAAGCTACTTCTGAATTCAGTTCTATATGGCATGAAGCTCAATATGAAGGGGCAACTGACATCTGGACAGCTGCTCACCCTTCTAGGGGTGTCAAATTCTGACCCGACCCGATAACCCGACCCAGGTCGACCCGGAAAAAACCGGGTTAGGGTTCGGGCTTTTCGGGTTCGGGTCAATTCGGGTTGACCTGAAAGCTGACCTGAAATTTTTTTCGGGTTCAGGTTGTTATCGGGTTGACCCGATTAAGTGGAACCCTAATTGGCTAATTTGGAATTCATTGTATTTTTCACGTTGCTCACTGCCTCACTACAGCCGTCGTTCACTACTTCACTTTCCGCCCAATGATTGATCTTACGACGTAGCCCATTTGGTGCATGCTTTCATTTGGTTTCTTTAGTCATCATCTGTTAGTCAAGCTATATCAATGCATTATTGTGGCAATTGATTTCTAAGTTACTACAACATTGGAGATTTATTCTTTTTTTTTTATAGGAAACAAAAGTTACAAGATTGTATTTGAAATTCAATCCTTCAGAGTCCCAAATCATGGAATATGTGTTAAATTTGAGCCGACTGCATCATGGCTATACCTCGATTTGTTGAAGTTTGCTGTGTACACCTAGTGAGATATTCAATTTTGTTAGGAATCTAATCACATCATAAGACTTGAGGCAGTTTCATAGTCTGGGTTGGTATCGCTAGTGGGAAACATATGTGACTGTAGAAATAGTGTTCTTGGAGTAAAACAGATTTGACTCCAGAAACAGATTTAACATCTGAAAAACAGACTTGACAGGGAAATTCAGATCCGACATGGGAATTTCAGATTTGATCATAAAATCTTGTCGCTAGCGTAGAAAAACAGAATTGGCTACTGAACTAGTGCTGCAACATCTCGACGACGTCCAAGATACCAGCTCCGCCTATTTAACCTAAACAAAATCCCGATTTGACCAGCATCACCGATTACTTGGAGTCAAGTCCAGACGTTGCAATTCACCAAGAAGAAGAACTTCATAATATTTCAAGGAACTAGAATCTGAATGCTCAATGTTTTAAAAAAAACATCAACATCTGCGCTAAAACATACTGGAATTCTTTTAAAACAGAAAACAACAATGATCCCGATCTTCATTTTCATAAACATGCTTGAACATTGCTATATCTTTAACATAAAAAGCAAGCAAACAGAACTGAGGAAAACAATATATGCTTTAAATGGCGTAGCAAGAATCAGCTTTTACTTGCCTTAACACTGGAAACATGGAGACATCTGGTTCTTGCTGAAATCCTCCTCAAGCATTCAACGACGAGCTCCTTAGAAATGTTTGAGAGAACGAGAGAGAATTCTTTGACAAGTGAAATAAGATTCATTTCCACAAAATCATTAATATACGCAGTGCAGTTGAAGTAGGTAAAGTACCATGATTAAGCATGGCTTACCATGCCTTTACTTTTAAAATTTGATAAAACTCCCTCTCATTGTTTAATTTTGCAAATTTGCCACATGATTTTGAAAAGAGAATTTTCTCATTAAAAATTGATTTCGAACGAACTTTGAAATCTGCTCGTGGTTTATGCTTGGGGCGAAATATGCCTGGGAACCTTCTGCGCTGTATCTCAAATATGAAATCAGCTTATAAAACAATTAAAATGAACTTAAAGCTGAAATCTGAAATCTGGAAATATCAAATTGACCCTTTGAAATAAAAAGGGACAAAGTTGTGGTCCTATGGATCTTTGGGGCGCTACAAGGTAGGTCTGTACAGATTGCTGTAAGATCAAAGTCATCTAGTGATGCCTTTCAGTTTGGAAGAAGATGAGACGTAGGAGATTCAGCTCCGAACTTTCAGAAACAAATTCTGTGTTCTCTGTGTTTTATTTGTTCATCAGCTTTCAACTTCATGTTTTTAAGCGTTTTAACAAATCAATTTTAGAGAGTATATAAGATGTTTCCGCTTTATTTTTATACAAGATCTGAGGTGCTCATTCGTTTTCAAGAACATGAGTTATTACAATTCAGGAATCATATCAATAGAAGACTTTGATTTTTGCAAGAATACTGGTTACTGCAACCGGTTCGACCGGCCACAAGCCGATCGAACTGGTTCAACATATTTTTAATTTTTTAATTTTTTATTTTTGAAAAAAATCATTTTCTCATTATTTTAAAATATAAAACTAATATTTGATTATATAATTACATAAATACTAAGAATTTGTACAAAATAAATACATTTATCTATTTATATATCTTTTAGATTAATATATTAATATTTTATTAATAAAGAATATTACGGTTCGACCATTCAATTTAATTATCGATTCAATAATGAAAACATTAATTATTAGCCTTATTATTGTCATTATTTTTAAAATAGAAACTTTTCATTAATTTGCGAAAGGAAACGGACAGAAAGGATTACTTGTACTCCACTCGCGCCAACGGCAGTGCTTAGCGCCAGCCGAAGCAAGTTGAGTCGCTGTTCGTCAATATCCAGAGTCCAATTGAAATGCCAATCTCTGGAGACTCATGTTCATCACCCGACGTGTTTGCTGCCCCTGCCCATAACCCTTCGGCGCCCGCCGATGAGGTATATTCACTGGAGCACACGTGTATATGTAACCCGCCTGTTGTTTTCGATTTTCATGTCTCTTTCGCATGTTTTCTCTTTGTATGAAGGCACTTTACAGTGAAGTCAAAGAAACATTAAATAGAACATGGGTTTCTCTGCTTTCTCTTTGTCTGAAGGCACTTTACAGTGAAGTCAATAGAACATTAAAATAGAAAATGGGTTTTTTTCTGCTTTGTACAAAATTGCTGTTGCCTGTCACCTGTTTGGTGGTCTAAGAGTCGAAGATCCACCTCCAAGAAAGGAAAGACGAAATTGGTGATCTGGTTTTGTCATCCGTCGCATTTTTGTTGTACACGAGTACCTAGCTTTGTAAATGTAAAAAAGTGGTGTTGTAGAATGAAATTGGCTTCTTAGTGTTCCAATCTTTGCCCTGGTGTTTCAGTTAGAGTTATTATGGACTCTTAGTTTTTATTGTTTAGATCTGTTTTAGTAATTTGCTTAAATGTTTTATGCAGTCATTTGACATCTCAACAACAGTTGATCCAAGTTTTGTAATATCTTTGATAAGGAAGTTAGTGCCTTCAGATTTAGAAGACAGTGAAAATGCTATTGAAAGTGATTTGCACGAGGAAGAACCTAGAAGTGAAGGCATAGACGACAGTGGGATTCATAAACATGAAAATGGAGAAGCTGATGCTGAGGAGACTGTTGACAACGATGGTGAAGAGAAGGGTCCCCAAATAATAAATGGAAAACAACATCAAGGTGTGTTGGCTCAAGAAAAAGCATGGGAGGAGTATGGATGCATTTTGTGGGATCTAGCTGCAAGTGAAGATCATGCTCGATTAATGGTATGTGGCTTCTTCATTTGGAACATGTGTAAATCAATATTATGCCATCTGAATACATTGGACATCCACTGATAAAAATATTTCAGTTGTTTTTGAAGGGATAGATTAGAATGTTGGCACTTACATTAGTTTTGCAAAGATACTTGTTGACGTTTTAACTTCGTGGTATTGATGTTGAGATCAATTTAGGCTCAAAATCTTGTCATTGATGTGCTTTTGGCTAATCTTATGGTTTCTAAATCGCCGCGAATCACTGTAAGCAGCCATTACTGTCTTCGTTTTCCTACATGGGATTGGTCTATTTACTTAAAAGAATTTCTTGGCTAACTCAATGTTGCTTTCTATGTTGCAGGAAATTAGTCTTGGAATAATTGGAAACCTTGCTTGCCATGAAATCTTACGGGAACAAATATCCTCTTCGAATGGATTGGTCAAAGTGATTGTAGACCAGTTGTTTTCGGATGACGTACCTAGCCTCTGTGAAGCCTTCCGGTAATTATTGCACAGTAATAAGCAACTTCGTCACCAGGATGGTTTTAGCTCATTATAATTTTAATAGCTGCACTTATGTTGGGACACAAACATATCACAAATTTTCATTCAGGAATACAGAAATGGTAGTTTAATCTTTGAATATCTCCTTCATTTCTAGTTATTCACTTGACCTAGCCAATAAAAATAGGGAACATCATTCTTCAATAAAGGCAAAGAACACTGTGAGTAAATTCCTATTCCACGAATCATGTATTGTTACTCTAAGTGCTTATAGTAAGGGACTTTAGAGCGATATGCTGAAAAAAACTCCTTCATACATATTTATACGTTCGATAATTCTGGCTTGCCATTTGATATTGTCATTGACTGAGATAAGAAACATACAAAGAATTATTCTTCTTATTCAAGGAATATGAAATCAAAAATTTATATGCTGATTAATGGAAGTCTAATCCTTTCATTTAATGTTAATACAATGTTATTTTAAATTCAAAAGCAAGATAACTCCTATCTAGGAATCCAAATACTTATCCGGTATTTTACCGTCCCCCTCAGGCTGGACTGTATATATTTATAATGCTCAGCATGGAAAACAAATCTACAAAATTAGATTGAAAAAGTAAGATGTCTCTAATGTGTGCCACTATTGCTTTTTGCTTCACTAGGTTACTGTTTTTACACCCCATTATATGTATCTCTTTCAAGAGGTCTAAAACTTACTTCCGTTGGGAAATAGAGATTCCAAGTGATGATCTAGCTACTCCCATTACAAGAAAATATTTTTGGTGCCCTAGTTCCTTCGTGTGAAATTATTTAGAGATTAATGACTTCACAAATAATTTTTCTCAAAATTATAATCATCATTATATAGAATGATAACAGTGATTTTTCCATCTCCCACATGGTTGAAAACGATGTATGATTAGATTGTAATAATTCTTGCTAAGAAGAACGCCCATGTTGTTGTAATTCCACCCAGAAGGTAATGGGTTACTCCTACAACACGTCCTTGTACAGACATTGCTGTTACCCATCTTCCTTCAGAACATTGTTAAATTTGTAAAACCAAGCCTGAGGTATATTTTTAGGCCATAAAGTGATTTTCTTAGCTCGTGAACCTTGTTGACAGTTGTTTCTGATTCAAATTCCGGAGGAATATCCATTCAAACTTCTTAATCAAGATGCCCATTCATGAAAGCATTTTTTATGTCAAGTTGATATAGTGGTCATCGAAATTAGCAGCAATAGACAATACTACTTGCATGGTGTTGAGTCTAGCCACTAGAGCAAATTTCTCTTGATATATCCCATATTCTTTTGTGTATCTTTTAGCTACTAGACATCTTTAAATCGTTCGATACTTCCATCCGTTTACATTGAAAATCCACTTGCATCCCAGTGTCTTTTCTAAGTGGAAGTTCGGTGATTTGCCAGGTATTATTCTTTTCAAGTGCCCCTATTTCATCAAATTGCAGCTTTCCGATTTGGTTCCGGAATGGCTTCTTTTGAATCTGGTGGAATCTGAACTCGATGTAAATTGGACACAAAGCTTGATTTACTTGTGATAGAGTATCAAAGGAAACAAAATTAGGTTAGGGTGTTGCCGTGTTGTGTACAGGACTACACTTTTTTTCTCGATGCAATTGGCCTATCATCATAGTCATTATGCAATTATAGATAAGTCCGGCGAAGTAGTGACTTGATCATTTTCCATGGAATTTGGTAGCAGAAAAGAGCTGTAGATTGCTGATCCTACATAGGTTCTTGTTGGCTTAATCTGAGGTTGCGTCCTGTGTGATTAGACATCTGATAGCTCATCTGGAAGGGTGGTTCAGCCTCAAAGTTGGGATTTGGACGTGGAGGAACACGGGTGATGGTTTGAGAGATGGACCAATTGCTCTCATTTTGGACGCCATTGCTTATAATCTCCATCGGATGGAGCATTTGGGATAAAATGTGATCGGTTCTATAAAAAGTTGCATCCATTGTAGTGTAGAATTTTCTTGTATCTAGCCCTCGGGTATATAACTTTTATTCCTTTTTGTTTGGAGGGTAACATAGAAAAATGCATTTGATGGACCGTGGATAAAAAATTTGCATATATGTTGGGAATGGATGTGAAAGACTGAACATTCAAAGATTTTAAGAGTGATGTTGTGGAATAGGTCTGCTGTTGGATAAAACTCGAAAAGGGATGGGATTGGAGTTTTGTCGTTAAGGACACGAGAGGGCATTTAATTTAAAAGGTTGGTTACAGTAAGGATAGCATCACCCCAAGTTTACATGTGACAATATTATAAATAGGAATGAATGTGCCACTTCGAGTAAGTGAGTTTTTTGCTTTAGAGACTCCATTTAATTGAGGGGTTTCAACGAAGGAGTTTTGATGAATTAGCCCCTAGGACTGGAGGTAATCATCTGGGATAGAGTTGAAATAGTGCCTAGCTCGATTAGTCCGGAGAACTTGAATCTTGGTGGAAATTTGGCTTTCAATCATTAGATTAAATTGTTTAAAGATGATATTTCAGTCTTATCCTTCACTAAAAATACCCAAGAGAGGTGTGTATGTTCATCCATAGATAGTGGAAACCCACTAGGACAAATGATATTTTCACATGCGGAGGACTGGGATGCCACTGTGAATAAGTGAGAAAAGTTCAGTTGCTTTACAAGGCATGGATTTGATGTAATTCTTGTATGTTTCAAAAACTGGCAAATATTTAGTGCAAAATTTGGTTTTTTTATCACTAAATTGGGAATTTTTCTCATTGAATAGGAACAAAACAATCTTTCTAGAAAAAATAATTAGGATTGTCTAAGCGATAATGCCAAAGCAAATCACTAACTTCATTAACTAAACATTTGTTATGATGCTGTGAACTGGACGGGTCTAGTGTCATACATCACGAGGATCCCCTAGCTTGAAGAGCTACAGGCCTCCACAAAGATCAACATTGGCAAACAATCCTCTCTGATGTTGGTTCCTGAATAACAAACTAGTTAACCGAGAATTTTAGTAATGCACCTCATATCAGCATTGAATTTACTTAATGAAAATAATTTGCATGTCAAATTAGGAACAAGCAATACTGATTGAGCAATATTCTTAGACAGCTGTACCAAACAATAACCAAGCACCTTGGAGCAAGATCCATTCGCTTGTGTGCATATTTGACAATGAACATAGGATTTAGAGTTAAATATTTCCAGTCATATGGCCCTATTCGCTGGAGTCAATGATCCATGAAGTGGACAAATCTTGTGGGGAAGAAAAAGCAAAAGAAGATTCACCTTTTTGGGTGGTTGTCCAACTGCTAATAAGGGATGAATTCAGTGGGTTATGAACTTGATTGATTAAATTTAGAAGAATCTTTATTTGAGCTATAGTAAGAAGAAAAGAATCAGTGGACGAACTTTTTCGCAGTGGAGTTAGCACGTCATTCTCGCAAAGGTTTTTAATCTACCAATTTGCCATGATTCTCCAACAAGTTTCTAAATTATGATTAGATTTTTGCACTTTTCACACAATAGGCTTCCTATCGAGTTGATTTTCATTGGAATTTGTTGTTGGCAGGTGTCACAAGGCTTAAACAGTGGCAGTGGACACACTTTTTTTCAGTCTTGTGCGGCTTGAATCACACACTGATTTCAATCAGCCTTCTCCCTTCACTCGTGTGTAATGTTTAGTGAATTATATCTGTAGCTAACACAAACCAACGCACGCAAACGATATGTAAAGCACAATGATTTACGGACAATGCCTAACCTTTGCATTCAATACTCAATTCGAAAATTACAAAAAAGCCAATGTTCGCACACAAGAAGGCTCACACACTCATGGATATGCCTTTGTGCAACTCAGGGCCAAGCAAATATCCAGTTAGACAAGGAACAATGTTGCTAAGTAACTGCCGCTAGGTGCCGAACTAAGGCTTCTCCACGTGTCCAGTAGCCTTCAGATCATGCAGCACGTGTATAAGCCGCCTAAAATGTCTGAAAACATCCTTCAACCGCCTTGTCTTGCCCAACTTTCGGCCAGCACCTCATTTGATGCATGCAACAACTAAATCCAAGCGCTTCCAACACTACGTCTTGAACTTCTAACACTTGTTTCGATACATCCAATCAATGTGTTAGTTTTTCATGCACACTGCTCATCCGAATGTGCCTAAGTTATCCCACGTAACTTAGTGTTGGGCACCAACACTTCATGATGCGCGCCCCCGCATCAAGAGCTAGTTTTTTCACAAAAAAACCAGCACAACCGAGTTCCATGCCTTAAGGGTCCAAGCTTGCACCATGAACTAGTATATTCCCTCAAAGAACCAGTTCAATCCCGCTGCATTGTTTAAGATTCTAACAAACCACCCCCACTAAAAGAACTCGACGTCGTCGTCGACGCCTCTTCCCTCGACTTCTGCTCTTCATACTTAGCAATTTCTTCTTCAAATTGCCATAGATTAATGTTCGGATCATCTCCCTCGGAGTCCCCCACCCACTGGATTAAGTAAACAATTTTTCAATTATTCTTGCTTTTGGCCCAAAACTCGATCATTAAGGATTCTTTCCAACTTTTTGATCAAACTGATATCGAACAACTACAGGTGCCTGACTTGTCGGCACTTTTGTCTGATCATTTTCTCTTAACTTCTTAAGAAAACTCACATGAATAGATGGATGAATCTTCAACCTATCCGGCAACTTGAACCGATAAGCAACATTTCGCACGTTGTTCACCACTTCAAAGGGTCCATCATATCGAGGAATCAACTCACGATGCACTGTCTTTGCACTGATTTTCTTCCACATTTGAGGAGTTAACTTCAAAACTAGCTTACCAACCTAGAATTCGACATCCCTTCGGCTTTGTTCGCACACTTCTTCATTCTGCGTTGAGCCTTTGCTATACTATCATTTGCTTCATCCAACAGCCCTTGTTTTGCTCTTGACTTGTGCAAATTATATGAGAACTGAGCAATTAAGCAAATCTGCCCAATTCCGCTGACTCGCAGTCACATAGTGTCTCATATATACCTCCAACAATGGATTCATTCTTTTCGTCTACCCATCAGTTTGAGGGTGATTGACCGTAAAGAATTTCAACTCGAAACCCACCAATTGAATAAAAAGCTGTCCAAAACCTTCCCGTAAACCTTGTGTTCCTATCACTCATGATATCTTGCGGAACACCATATTATTTGATCACATTTTTAACAACAATTTTGCAGTAAGTTCGGGCAAGCATACCTTAGGCGCACCAATGAACACTGCATATTTTGAGAAATATTTTGAGAAACAATCAACTAACAAGAATGGATGCCAACCCATTCACCTTTGGAAATCCAAGGATGAAGTCCATAGAAACAGATTGCCATGGATGTTCAGGGATGGGTAAAGGTTGCAACAACCATGCTTTCTTCAATGTTTCAGTCTTGTCCAATTCGCAAACTAGACAAATTCCAACATAGTGCTCCACGTTGTCCTCCATCTTTGGCTAGTAGTACTTCCGAACAACAAGGCCAACATGCGAGCGACTCTTGTTTGACCAACCCATTGTGGATTATGAGTTTTCCGCATCAACTTTTTCGAAGGGGGGCCACTAGGAATAGACTTCCCTTAGCAAACAGAAGGCCATCATCGATCCAGTATTTACGAATCTCACCAAGCAGCACTTGATCAAACAACTTCTGATATACTTGGTCCAGCAAAGATGTCTCTCGAATTCTCCCCACGAAGTCCGATTCAATTACCATCAGTGCTGCCACATAGTCATTAACTGATTTTCGACTAAGAGCATCAACAACTTCATTGTGCTTCCCGGCTTTATGAACTCACTGAAAATCAAACTCACTTAGAAACTCTTGCCAACGTGCTTGCTTAGGATTTAATTTGTTTTATGTGTTTTGAAGTAAGTGTCGGCGACATTATCTGTGAACACCACAAACTTTGTGCCAAGCAAATAATGCATCCATACTTCTAAGCAATGCACCACTCCCATCATTTCCTTCTCATGAGTCGAGTACCTTGTCTCCGCATCTTTCAGTTTCTGACTTTCAAAAGAAATGGGAATGCCTTTCCTGCATGAGCACCCCACCAAGTGTACGATCTAATGCCTCAGCATACACCTCAAATGATTTGTCAAACTCGGGCAACTTCTGACACCATCGCCTTCTTGAGTGTTTCAAATGCCTCGATGAATTGTTCAGACCATACGTACTTGCTACCTTTCCGTAATAAGTCAGTCAAAAGGTCCAACAATCCCCAACTGAAATCGACGATAATAATTAGTCAGTCTTAAGAAAGACCTCAATTCAAACTCTTTCTTTGGAGCGGACCAATCCTTGATTGCTTGCACCTTGCTTTTATCCATGTGAACCTTTCTTTGGCTTACCGCATGCCCAAGAAAAGTAATCTGCCCCGATAGAACTCACACTCCTTTTTTACAAACAATTGATATGCTCTAAGCCGAGAGAATACTTGTATGCATCAAGTCATCTCCCACTTTTTACAATGATATCTAGTTACACAACAACAAACCGATCCAAATCTCAAACAACACATAATTCATCAAGTTACAAATGTAGCAGGGGCATTTGTCAAGCCAAAAGGCATATTCAAAATTTCGTATGAATCATACCTCGTAATACATTTTTTGGTTCATCTCCTTATCTTCTTCACTTAAACTAGATTTGATTAGATTAGTTTCTTAGTAATATTAGTATGAATAGAGGATTGTGGTTGCTTGTATATTCATTTCAAAATATCAATAAAAAGGGGACTTTCCTCTCCATTCCCTTTCTCTCAAATCTACATGGTATCAGAGCTTGGGTTCGGCCAATGACCAGTACGACGTGGCTTCCTCCAACCCGTCCTCTTCCTTCGACGCCGAGATGACTCTAGTGGCGACACCCTACAGCCTCGGCGATGCGTCAACTCAGTCGATCATAGTCCACAAATTAACTGGACGAAATTTCATCCCTTGGTCACAATCAGTCATGATGTACATCTGTAGCCGAGGAAAGGACGACTTCCTAACTGGCTTGGTGCCTCGCCCTGACGTCGGCGATCCAAAGCTTCGATTATGGAAGGCCGACAACAATATGGTAATGTTGTGGCTTATTAATTCAATGACCCCTGTGATCGGCGAGAACTTCTTGCTCTATCCCACCACAAAAGACATTTGGGATGCGGGAGGGAGAAGCCTATTCGTGCAAAGACAACACCGTTGAGCTCTTTGCCATTGAAACAACGCTTAAGACGTTGTGCCAAGGGGAAAATACCGTCACTGCGTACTTCACGAAGCTCACACGTCTTTGACAGCAACTTGATCTATTTGAACGCTTTGATTGGAAATGTCCCCAAGACGAGCAACGATATAAGTCCATTATTGAGCAGCGAAGACTATTCAAATTCTTGTTAGGCCTTAACAATGATCTCGACGACGTTCGGGAGAGAATCCTTGGCACCAAGCCCCTACCTGGCCTCCGATCAGCCTTCTCTGAGGTGCGCCTCGAAGAAAGCCACCGCAAAATTATGCTAGGAACTTCCCTCAACCCCGCTGCCTTTACCGATGGTTCGGCTCTTGCCTCTCACCACTCTTCTGTCCCCCCCGGTGGAAGAAACCTGTCCAATCCTTCCTTTTATAAAGGAAAATCAGGTCAGGGACAGCCTTGGTGAATCGGGTTAAAATTCCTGAGCCGGACGCGGCGGCTGAAGGCAACGTTGGGGAGTCCGGAGACGTCGGCGGGGACAAAAGTTCCAAAGGTGATCCATATTATCATTTCCTTCCAGATCTCCAATAGCAATGCCCATAAGAGCCCTTTAAGCACTGCTACGTCCTGCGTCCCTGTCCTTTGTACACACTGCCCGTCGCTCCTACCGATTGAATGGTCCGGTGAAGTGTTCGGATCGCTCCGACATGGGCGGTTCGCGGGCAAAAATTCAAGAAACCTACTCACACCATTGTTACTTGTTGGCGCATTAATGGTAGGCCCGCTGACTGGAAATCTTCCGACGATCGCCGTACTCATGCTACTCTCATTGATTCCTCTGCCGCTTGCTCAGCCGAGACCTTCACCAGAGAACAAATTGAGGCTCTTCACAAGCTACTCAAGCAGAATACTTCAGGATCCACCTCGCTTGTTGTTGGTACAGGAAGCGCTACTCATCGAGGTAATATTCCTTTTGCATTACTATCCAGAATGAGCTTTTTCCACTTCCTGGATTGTAGACTCAGGTGCTTCGGGCCACATGACTGGACAATTCCATTATTTTGCCTCATTCAGCCCATTTCCATATCACAAATCTGTTCAGATTACGAATGGCAGTTGCACGACAGTGCTGGGTTCTGGATCTGTCCAGCTAACACCAGATCTTTGCTTACAAAATGTGTTGTTTGTCCCTGAAATTAATTGCAATTTACTCTCTATCAGTCAGCTCAACCATGATCTTAGATGTCGTACTACCTTCTCTGCTAATTCTTTTCTTTTTCGGGATCCGGCATCGGGGAAGACGATTGGCAGTGCTGATCTTTGTGCAGGTCTGTACCTTCTTCATATGGAAACCTTCTCGAGCGCTCCGTCCTCAAGTACCGCCCACCCCTCCTCCTTTCACACTGTATCTGAGTTTAATTCCAACAAGACTAGTGACATCTTATTATGGCACTATGGTTAGGACATCCGAATTTTTCTTACCTTCAAAGTTGTTCCCTAGTTTATTCAATAATAAAAAGGTCGAAGTTCCTCGTTGTGATATTTGCCAATTATCTAAACATGGTCTTAATACCTTCTCATCACAACCTTACAAACCTTCAAAACCTTTTTCCCTAATTCACAGTGACATCTAGACCATGACACGTAAAAAACATTACGAGCACCCGTTGGTTTCTACTATTTGTCGATAATCATACTCGTCTCTCGTGGGTATTCCTCATGAAAAACAAAAGTGAGACTTAACAAATATTTAAAAACTTTCATATGATGATCCAAACGCAGTTCTCCACCGGTATTTAGATCCTCCGTACTGATCGCGCGGGACCTTTTCAATTCTGTCATGGGTGTTACCTCCTCACTCACGGCGTTGTTCACCAAAGCTCCTGTGTCGACACCCCTCAACAAAATGGTGTCGCTAAACGGAAGAACCGCCATTTACTCGAGGTTGCTCGGTCACGGTAGTTCACTAACCATGTCCTTCGTCATTTCTGGGGCGAGGTTGTCCTTACTGCTACTTACCTTATTAACCGCATACCCTTCGTGTCATCAACTTCAAGACTCTGATCCAAACCCTCCTTGACTTTTATCCGTCTTTTCACCGCGCACAATATTCCCCTCAAAATATTTGGGTGTTCGGCCTTTGTTTACATTCACTCCCAACATAGGGGGAAACATGATCCAAGCTCTCTTAAATGTATCTTCCTTGGTTATCGCCTAACCAAAAGGGATACAAATGCTACTTCCCTGGTCCTCAAGAAATTCTTTACACCATGGACGTTACTTTCTTCGAAACTGAACCCTTCTTTTCCAATTCCTCCGTTCAAGGGGAGTACTTCCAACATGATGATCATGATCCTCTATATTGGAAGGCATACACAATCATTTTTTTGGATCACCTCCCATACCATCTGCTTCTGCACCTTCACCCGATCCGGTATCCCCTTACCAACCGAGTGAACCTAACCCTCACCTTGAACCTACCCCTTTCCAACGTCTTGATCTGCTCCACATTTATTCCTGTCGAAGGCCACATCCTCCTAGGTAGGATCTGGTACAAGATCAGCTAGCCCTTGACTCTCCTCCACTGCCAGATCCCCAGAACACAAACCAAGGTATGATGACTCCTGACTCATCCATTATTGAATCTGATGTTGTTGATGACAGGCCCATTGCATTAAGAAAAGGGGTCCGAGCTTGCACTAACATCTGATTAGTAAGTTTGTGTGTCTTAATCACTTATCCCCTGCATATCGAGACTTTGTGTCACACCTAGATCAGGTAGTTGTTCCTACCAACATTGACGATGCCCTGGGTGATCCAAAGTGGAAAAGCGCTGCTTTTGACGAAATAAGGGCTCTGGAAAAGAACAAGACATGGCAGATAACGGACTTACCATCCGGGAAATGGTCTATTAGGTGCAAATGGATTTCTACAGTGAAGCATAGAGCTGATGGGGTAATTTAAAGCCCGGTTGGTCGCTAAGGGTCATACGCAAACATTTGGTATTGATTATTAGGAGACCTTTGCTCTTGTGGCTCGACCTAACACTGTCCGGGTGTTGTTATCCATTGCCTCGAATTTAGACTGGCCACTCTATCAGCTCGATGTAAAAAATGCACTCCTTAATGGAGACCTTGACGATGAAGTGTACATGGATATTCCACCTGGATTTGAATTCGAATCCATTGTCAACAAAGTCTGTAAACTATAGAAGGCCCTTTATGGATTGTAACTGTCTTCTCGTGCCTTGTTTCACAGGTTCACTAGTGTTCTCAAGCGAGATGGCTACATGCAGGGACAATCTGACCACCCTATTCGTAAAACATGCCACAGAGGGAAAACTCACTGTTATCATTGTCTATGTTGATGATGTTGTTCTTACAGGAAATACTGCGGATGAAATGGTGCATATCAAAGCATTGTTATCAAAAGAATTTGAAATGAAAGACATGGGACATACGAAATACTTTTTGGGCATGGAAGTGGGTCGTCTCCGTCTCAATGTAAATACGTGTTGGATCTGTTGGAAGGAAACGAGAATGTTAGGTTGCAGAACAGCAGATACGCCCATGGACCCTACTGTCAAGCTTGACCTCAGCACAAACAGCCCCTTAGTTGATGAGGGCAGATATCAGAGACTTATCGGCGAACTCATATACCTCTCACACTCGTCCGGATATTGGTTATGTTGTTAGTGTTCTCAGTCAGTTCGACCTATGCAATACCATATGGAGGCCCTATATCAAGTCCCGCGTTACCTAAAATGCGTGCCGGGTAAAGGTTTACTCTTCGCCAAAACCCAAGCCAAGAATATCCAAGTGTACAGTGATGCGGACTGGGTAGGTTCTCCTAACGATAGACGGTCCACATCTAGTTATTGTACTTTTGTTTGGGGATATCTAGTCACATGGCGAAGCAAGAAGCAATCTGTCGTGGCACGCAGCAGTGCAGTGGCCGAATTTCGCTCTTTGGGTCAAGGAATTTGTGAGGGGATCTGGCTCCAACGGTTATTGGGTGAATTGCATTTACCCGGTCATCAGTCTGTTGAATTACATTGTGACATCAAGCTGCGATCGGTATAGCAAAAAACCCAGTACATCACGATCGCACCAAACATGTTTAAATTGATCGCCACTTTATAGTGAGAAGATTGAAAAATGCACTGTGTAACTCACCTACATTCCTACTCATCACCGGTTGCAGATATCTTGACTAAGTCCCTTGCTCGGCCTACTTTCGAAAATTTGGTTTCCAAGTTGGGTTTATTCAACATATATGATCCAACTTGAGGGGGAGTGTTGCGAATCTATGGATAAGATTAGTTAGACTAGTTGTTAGATCAGTTAGTGTCATCCCATTATATTCTCCGTTATTTTCTTCATTTGTTAGATCACTAAGTCTTGAATTTCCAGCACTAAGTCTTGAACTTCCAGCACTTGTTTTGACACGTCCACTCAAATGTGTTAGTCTTTATGCGCACTGCCCATCCGATGTGCCTACGTTATCCCACATAACTTAGTGTTAGGCACAACACTTCATGATGCGCCGCGCCCGCACCTTGAACTAGTTCTTTCGCAGTAAAAGTTAGCGCAACCGTGTTCCATGCCTTAGGGGTCCAAGCTTGCACCATGAATTAGTTCATTTTTCCGAAGAACTTGTTCAATCCTTCCGCATTGGGTAAGGGTCTAACAGCAGAGAACTAGTCACACTATTTGAAGCAACTTGTAGATTGACTCACGGAAACTGCACAATAAGATATAGGGGCCTAACCCTTCGTGAAACCCAAACAAGTTTATAGATCTTTCGATATGCCTTACAACGGTTGCTATCTTCTCGTCACTCCCAAAAAATAATTTCACCAGAAGGAGTTCATGTGATGGGGAGGGATGTGTCGTCAGCAAAAATTTCACCAGAAGGAGTTCGTGTGGCCCTTGCCACAAATGAACATCATGATGGATAGAGACCATCGGAGGTACTTTTGCTTAATTAATTTATGGCATGTCATGGGGGAGGGATGTGTCGTCAGCAGTTAAAGTCCGCGCTGTCTGTGCCATTCAAAGAATGCCTAGGGTTGGCTTAACTTTAGGCTCTATCTGAGTTCAGCCGGGTTTCCTCACTGGTAGTATTGACGAGGATGTGGCATAGGAGGAAAAAGAAGTGGTCATGCCATATATATACTCATGGGCTTTCTCGGGCTCCTGGTACCAAGTTGTTCACTAAGATGAGAAACATTAGGAAGAAATATTCTTCTTATTCAATGATACAAAATGAAAAGTTACTGGCTGATTTATAGACGTTCGATGCTATCAGTCTATCACCTAATTTAAATACAATCTTATTTTAAGAACTCAAAGTTAGATAAATCCCTATCTAAAATATTCAAGTATATTCCACAGATATGCATAGATTAGTAATCACTTTGCGTGACTAATTGTTGGTTGACTAAATTCTTAGTGCAATAATCATACCTTGGGTTTTCAATGTAGGGTGATAACCACATTTCTTCGAAACAGTGATGGATGTGTTGTCTGGGCGGAAGCATTGCAGACAGAACAAATATTGTCTCGTATTCTGTGGATTTCTGATAATACTTTAAACCGTAAGCTCATTGGAAAGGTACATCAATCATTTTAGCCACCCATCCACATTAAAATTGTTATAATCTGCAAGTGATGCTTGTATAAAATTGAATGCATGTGGGACATTCTCATCTAATAATTCTTGTAGCATGTGAAAAATTTTCTGCTTTACCAATTGTTCAATGCATAGTACTAGATATGATGCCAAAGCATGCATAAAATTGTGTTGCCATATTGCAATATTAAGTAAAGTGCGTGTCATGACGACGGCTTGATAAATGATGTTCAGAGGCATGAGATTCTAGGATATTGTCAGGCAAGGATACATAAGGAAAAATACATTTGGGAATAGGATGATAAGACAATCAGCCATATTAATGGGTTAATGAAAAGTAGAGCTCTCAATATCTTAGAATTCATCCCTTGTTACGTAGTCAATGTCATGCCCCAGACCCGAGAACCTATTGCACTTCAACTGCTCTTGGTCATACAAAATCACTCTGAAGTTAGGTAAACCAACTTTTAGAAACTCTCCAAGTTCGTGTCTATAAGTATTAGAAATTACTGTTAAAGCAAACTTTACTTTGTTACTTGAAAAGACAAGTTGGATGTCTCACAGGCAGAACTTTGAGATGATTCAGGGAACTATAATATATTTATGGCATTTTATTAAATTATGTATGCTTGCGTGATATTAAATTGGGAAAAATGAATGAATCACTCATGTCATGAATGAATTTCTATGATGTGATAATGGAGCATAACATATAGCTGGTTTCAGTGGCTTCGTCATACTCATGAAGCAACCAGTAATGTATTTTGTTATTCAGAAGAATTTGCAAAAGATCTATTTGCCGAAATTGTATTTGTGTTACATATGATTCTTCTAGGATTAAATTAATTGGTCTATAACTTTTTAACCAGAATTAGATTTTTTGACTAAGTTCTTTTTAGAAGATCTAGCCGAAAGCACATGGATTGCACGTGAGTACATTATCAGTGGTCGTTATTTTGCAAATTACATATCATATGCAAATATTGTTCCATATCTAGTTATCATTTTAAACAATCACGACTATTTCATTTTTATTTAAATTTTAGTTTCACCTCATTCAGTGTAATTCATATTTTTCCCTATATTTTATTTTTGTTAAACTCAACAATATTTCATCACCTTTGATGGTTCTTTGTTATCAAGTTTGATGTTGATTCTTTTTTATACTGCAATTTTGTACCCATGGTCTTCTTATTTTGTTTAATTTAGTCACACTTCGGATCTTCCTTTTTTTTGTCCCTCTTGTTTCTGAGCCACTTGATTTTTCGCAGCTTCAACCACCGACGATAGCATATCATAGTTACTGATTTGTCTAATCTGAACAAAAACTTTTTTGTTTCTGTGCTTGGTTTTTCATGATTCTTTTCATATTTAGACTATAGTCTCCCTGTAAATTGAACAGGTTGAGCTGTGTAAATTGAACAGGTTGAGCTGTGGTACTTCAATGGTTCTAATTGGGAGAAATTTAGATTTCCCTTTCAATGGATATATTCGTTCATATTTATAGATATATTTGCCTGTAACCGAACATCTTGAGTTTTCCATTTTACTTCAATTATTCTAGATGATGAGAAATTTAAATAAATGTTTTACCTGGCTGTTCAACATAATCATTCTTTCGCGGTGCAAATTGATAAAAGATGCAGCAACCTCCTGAAAAAATGTCATTCGAGTTGTCTGATTCTCATCTTGAATTATAGTTTTAACGAGATATTTAACTTTGTACAAGCTTTAGTTCTTTGCTAAAGCTTATTTTTTTTAATGAAAAAAGGATCAGAACATGGTTTCTGTAAGTGATATCCAATCCGGGAAAACATGTGTTCAGTTTCGGTTTGGTGAAGCATATGTTGTTTACATCGAACACCTATCTGTACTCAAACCACAGAAGGACCAAAAGGGGCAACAAGCATCAAAACACAGAGAACATGAAAGCAGAATAGCAAGCTGAACACCAAAAAGGGCAAGGAAATTTAAAGAGAAGACGGTCAATAATACACAATACAACCACCAAAATAATGAATAAATCAAATGTCAACTATAGAATCGAAAAGAGTGAACTTTTCTTTCCAAGGTTTTGGACATTTATGCCTCCAAATTGTAAATGTTCACTCTCCAATCATAAATCATCATAACTGGAACGGACAAATCAATTATTGGAAACCACAGGAGTGTAACTTCTCATGTTTTAGTACACATATTTTAGGGTGAAAAGCTTGAACACCTATCCGTGTAGCAAATCCAATGAATTTAATGTTTTTCAGATAAAGTTTCTATTTATAAGAAATGTCATTCAATAGATTATGGTTGTCCCAAATGATGTGGATAATTAAAATCGTGTAGCATCACATGGAGTAAAATATATACCATGGAAAACATCAAACGATATTATATTTGAGTTTTTTTAATCATGTGAAAATTATAGGTAAAATCAATTATAAATTGGAAAGTATTAGTTAAGATTCAATAATAAATAATTTAAGCGACGTATGTCGTATCTTCACAACCCAAAAAATATTTAGGATTTTCATGTACATCTTATCCTTATTTAATTTAAGCGACCTTCTATGTACATCTATCCTTATTTAGGATTTTCAAGTGGAATTACGGTTTTTATGGAGAAACTTATGAGGTATTTTTTGGCGGTCGTCACGGATGGTGATTATCAGTTGCTTGGGATTAAGTTGTAGACCTATAGAGAGAGGAGGGTTATGCATGGGGAACATATGTTTGATGCCTTAGTGGGAAAATGATTGTGGAGATTTTCCATTGAAGGGGCATCGTGGAAGATTATTCTTACCAATATGGTCGTCAGGATAATGGGTGGAGTGTAGGTCTAGCGAGGAAGACGACTTTTAGGAGTCCTTGGAAGTTCATCTCCAGGAACTATAAGGTTTTCATCTGTCGCTGAGTGGTGGTAAGAGGGAGGATTAAGATCAGGTTTTGGGAGGATCACTGGTGTTTCAGGACTTGTTCCCGTTTTTTGTATCAGATTTCCTTTATGTCCTAGTTAGCCGGTTGCCTGTTTTCTCAGTCTCGATTCTTACCCAGTTTCCCTTATATTTCCTGAAATTTGCATTTTCCTAATTTGAGGGATGCAGAAGTGAATGTTTTAAGCATTTTATTTGGGTCGTTAGACAAAGTTAATTTGATCGAGGGAGCTGAAGATGTTAGAAAATTGGTTTGGGACTCGTGTATTCTTTTCACAGTCAACTTTTCTTGGTTCTTTTTTTCCGGATAATCTTTTCTCGCCCTTTCCTCTATATGATTTCATTTGTAGTGCGCCAATTCCTTCCAAGGTTCAACTTTTCTCATGGGCAGCTGTGCTTGGATAATTACCTTCTAGGCAATGTAGAAGAGATTTCTCTCTTATGTACAAGTTGATGTGTATTGTGTTGGCAAGAAGTGGAGATTCAAGAGCACTTGTTGATTCATTGCCTTTCTCGAGTTTCCTTTGGTGCAGAGCTTTGAGATAACTAGGTCTTGTTTGGGTTCCTCTTAATTACTTTCGGATGTTGCTCAAAGCATACCTCGGCAATGATCTAAGAAGAGGGGGTAGACATTCTGGGTTGTGGTAGTTCATGGTATTTGATGGATAGTGTTGGCTGGAAAGGAACAAGAGAATTGTTTATGATCAAGTAGATTCGCTTGAGGATTGTTGTGATAAGGCTAAGTAGGATTCCTGGTTGGATTCAAACGTATAGGGAATTTAAACCTTTTTTCAGGTTCAAGATCTGACAGTGCCTGAAGTTTAATCTTCTGTTGATTTGCTTTAGACTCGCCTTCGCCTTCTTGTCCACCTTCTGTTCGATGATAGCAAGTTGTTGAAACGTATAGGAAAGTGGAGTAACTTCATGATATTCTACTAGCTATTTAATTTTGAATTTATTTTATATTGATATTATTGTGTTACATTTATAAACGTATATATATGGTTTATTAGGTTGATACCATAGAAACCGCCTAGTGGCTCCTAGTCCCCGCCTAGAGTACCTAGCCACTAGGTACTGGTCTAGCACGGGCTATCTCCTAGCGAATTTTAGAAAAATTAAATTAGGGAATACCTAAGGACATAATAGCAAATAAACAATTGAAATTGGTCTTTTTATAGATGGATGGATGGATGGAAGTATACTGTTTTTTAAATTGATCTAGACTCTTATCTTTTTAGAGTCCACCTTTCTGTAATTAAGTATTCTTTATTAATATAAGTTATGTTTCCTAAAAAACAAAGATAGATAGATTGATAGCTAGTATAAAAAATGTTTTTTCCTCGTTTTTATTAAAGCTCTACTTGTGCTATGGATGCATTTGAGTGGAACAATTGTTAGGAATTTGGGGGGTGGGTGGGGGGGAGTGGTTTGTTGTAGAGATTTGATGACCTTTTTTTAATGAAATAGTTTTTGGAGTTGATAGATTTCTGTTGGGTTTTTTTAATCTCACAGATTTCTAAAGATTTTCACTGTGTCTTTGTAAATTTTATTTTGAAAGAATTATATAGAAATTTGTAAACTTTTTCATAGTATTCTATGGATTTTGTAATTTATCATTTGATTTTTTTATTTTATTTTGAAAGAATTATATAGAAATTTGTAAACTTTTTCATAGTATTCTTTGGATTTTGTAATTTTTATGTGATTTTTTATTGATTGATTTGCACTAATATTTGAACATGAATAGATTTTTGTTCATCCATGTACACAAGTTTTACTTATTATCGAGATAACTTATTGTATATATTTCAATAAATAATACTTTAAAAAATCAGTATTAAATACTTATTGCTATTAAACTTCAATTATTCAATCTATTATAAGTTAATTAATTATTAAAACATAACAATACTTTTTAATAAACAATAAACCTTAAATTTGAAAATATGTCTTAACAACAAAATAGACCACAAAATTATTTTGTATATAAAAATATAAAATGATATGTTAGTGTATAAAATTTTTATTAAAAAATTAATTAGATATGATCTCAAATAGTTTTATCATAAGATTTTGTGATCCGGAAGTCAAATAATAGTATTAAGATTTTTCGCTTCAACTATTGTAAAAAAAGAATAAATTAGCAATACAGAAAAATTTATTTTGAAAATATAGGTAGAGAGTTGACGTCTGACATTTCAAACATCCCTTGTTACACTAACTTGTTTATCCTTTTTAGAGATATGTGACCTAGCCTAGCGAGCCATAGCTGTGCGAGGGGTTTTGGTTATCGTGTTTCCTTTTAATTGTTGTTTTATGTGTCTTGACATCGTGAAGAGGGCTTTCTTTTAATTTTTAAGTTATACAGATCGTTTCAAGTTCACTGAAAATATTGCAAATTACATTACCAAAAATTGCAAAAATATCCATCTGTATCCAGCATAGAAATAGAAATAATGTTCTTAACCAAATCTAGTACAAATAAAAATCTCTCAAAATAACTTAAAATTGTTTCTTAAACATGATTAAATGTCTCTTATGGCCTTCGCAGCAACCGTGCTCCATTGCCCAGCCTCAGGTAGGTCTCACACTTCCTTAACTTGCTGCTTCTTGTCATTACATGCAAATAATTGCAGATATGAGATCCACGTCCGATATAAAGTACTCAAGAAGTAGTACTGAGAAACATGTTTATCAATATAGAATATACCTTTCGTTGCTCTTAGCTGCTCAGGTAATCCTTGCAGTTCCTCTTCAAGTGCCCAGGCTTGTGGCAGTGGTGGCAAACGTCCCCAGATTTATTCGGCTTCGACGTTTTTGCCTTGGGCTTCTTGCTGGCATGGTTTTCTTTGGTTGGGCAGAATGCTTATTTCCTTGGGCCCTTTCTTCGATGAGGAAGTTGAGCCCATCACGGGATCGGGTTTCTCCTTTTTCATGGTTCCCTCAAAAACAACGAGCATGTTAACCAACTCCTCAAGGGTGACACCAACTTGTTCATATTGAAGTTCACCACAAAACTGTCAAATGCAGGAGGAAAAGGACAGAAGCAATAAATCCATTGACAGCTCATGTGGAAGGGTGAGATCAAGGCCCGCTAGCTTCTCAATGAGCCCAATCATCTGAACCCCTTACTCGCGGACCAAAGTTGTGAGGTTCTGGAAAGTTAGTTGGATTTAATCGGTCTTAGAATGGATCGGATCGGGTGCAAGCTGAGCTGCATGGAGCGGATCGGGTGCTAGCTGATCTGGAAGTACTGTGGTCGTGGGTATGTTAAGCTGATCTCATAGCCCCGTGTTGTTTGAGTAGCTCTAAGCTTATCTGATGGCCCCGTGCTGATCTGTTGACGCTGAGCTGATGTTGCAAGCTGGAGTCAGCTTAGAGGAAGCTTGGATGTTCCGAGCTGAGTATCAGCTTGGAGCCCGTGCTGATCTGAAGTTACTGTAGATCAGATTGGGAGAACTTAGCTTATATATTAAGCTAAGTGTTAGCCATTTTTTCGACCATAAGACATATCGTATACCCTTGCGAGCCCGAGCTGATACCTTTCGCGAAACCCTCATTACTTTCACTCGACCCGTATATTTTGCGATAGCCGGTGGTAGACGGCTCAGTTTGGAGCAAGGTTGGTACCGTTGGAATCCTCTTTCCAAACCCGTCTTTTCTTACCAATCTTGAGGCCCGTGGTTGGTCGGAGAAGTGAGCGCGACGATAGTCGAAACGTACTGGTTTTCGCTCTTTCCAACCGATTTACTCTTCAATTCAGATTGTAGTTTAATGGTGAACGTTCCGTGATTTCTCCACCAAAGTTTGGCAGGTTTCGAATTACTGGCCTGAGGTGGTTGTCTTCAGCTCGCGTGTTCTCCGCGTCAGTTTTCCGATCTTTAGTAGCCGGTGGAGCTCTGCCTGGATTTCTCCACCTTGCTGATCAGTGAGCTATTGTGAGGTATTTGTTGGTAAGAGCGGCGAGGTATGGATTTGGAACATGTATTTACAGCTTTCGTAGAGTTTGAAATATGTATTATGTTATTGTATGCTGTGTATTGAGACGTATTGTTTCTGTTATCGAGATAGATGCATTTTGTGGCATGTGCATTCATATTGAGCCCTGACCTGTTGATAGCTATTGCATGATTCTCCGGAGATTGATTGTGGGTTTTTCTGGTACTCTCGTGGAGTGGTGTTGAGCAGCACACTCACGATGGAGTGCATTGAGGACGCACCGGGTAGAGCCCCCAATGCTATGGCTTGGTAGAGCGTTGGTGATTGACTTGCCGTCGAGCATGCCCGGGTAGCTCCTGAATTCTCCCGACATTGCCACCTTGTTGTTGAGCCTATCGTTTGGCCTCCTTATTGATATCTCTTTATCGTTTGTCATCTTGTCACGCCTTGCACAGCATATTGCATATTTCATTCGTACTGCTTACTGTTTTATATGGGGTTTGGGGCTGTTTTGGTTGTGTTGGTTACCATTACAGGTTATCCAGGTGGATCAGCTGTGCCAGGTGGAGCATCAGCTAATGGAGCCCCTTAGGAGTTGATTGCGTGTCCCAGTTATGTATGTATATAAGTATGTATCGTTGAGTCATTAACAAGGGATGCCCTGAGTAGTTGTTGAGGTCGTTATGACTTGACATAATGTTATTGGATTTTATATACGTACTTGTTTGTTTGGGAGATTGGTTGTTGTTTACTCTTTGGCTTTCTGCATGTATTGTGAGCAGGTTAGCTTTGTATCTGTTTGTAAACAGTTTTTAAAAGAACTAGTATCTATATTTTGAGTATTCGAATATTTTTACTCGCTATTGTTGTATCAGGCCAAAAGAAAAATAATTTAACCAGCTTTTAAGCTTTTCGCATGTTATTGCTAATTGTGTGCTTAATCTTTGATTATGAGCACCGGGCTTGACATTTTGGTATCAGAGCTCAAACTGGGATAAGCTCAATTTCGATTCTAGTTTACTCGAGTCTAGGTACAACATTTGTTTCCTTGCATGTGTTTGACTACGTGCTTTACCTGCTTCTATTCTTATTATCTTGGTGTCTTGTAGATGGCGTCTAAAAGGAGAAGTAGAGTTGGGAAACAGATGGCTGAGGAATCGGGGGCTCATAATCGTGAGGATGATGTTGTTCAGCCCTACGTTCTGTGCAGACGTGCTAGGCAGGTTGAGGATGAGGTAGAGCATTTGATTAATCGGGTTGATGAGATGGAACTGGTTCTAGCTAGATTTTTTCAGCGGGTGAACCCCCAGACGTTTTCAGGTGCTGAGAGAGGTGTAGTTACCGAAGACTGGTTGGGCATATGGAGGGTCTTTTTGACAGGGTCCATTACGATGAGGACAGGAGACTGAGTCTAGCCACATTTCAGTTGAGGGAGCATGCTTAGCAGTGGTGGAAGGATGCTTCCAGAGCTATGAGAGAGATGGGTTTATAATCTCGTGGGAGAGCTTTTGTACCGTTTTTAGACAGGAGTATATTCCGGAGTCCTACTACAACGCAAAGAGCATGAGGTTAACAACTTAGTACAGGGTAACCTGAGGGTGGCGGAGTATCCTCGACAGTTTTCTTCCCTAGTCTCTTACTTCGTCCATATCGTCAGTCAGGAGAGGGTGAAGCGGAACAAGTTTTTGGAGGGTTTGAGGCCGGGTATCTTTCATTTGATTTTGGCCGGTGCTACTACCACTTATGCTGATGCCGTGAACAGGGCGATTGATATCGAGGAGGGCTTGTTGAACATGGAGTCACAGGTTCAGTCGCAATCTACTCAAGGTTTTCACCCCGTGCCTCCGGGGACGCATCCTTTTCAACTTCCTCAAGTGTCTCGGCAGTCAAGTCCCCAGAGGAAAACATTTCAAGAAGAAGTTAAGTTTTAGTTCTTCAGGTTCTGACAGTTCTACTGGAGGTAGCAGTGTTTTGTGGCCAATGGAGGTAAACGTCCGAAGACCAATGTGTTGGAGTCCGGGGAGTTTGCCTTATTTGTGGACAGCATGGACACTTTGTGAGGGTGTGTCCTGCTGGGAGTCAGTGTTTCACTCCATTACAGCAGGGTCAGTCCGGAGGGTTGTCTCGAGGACAATGTACTCATGTCCAGACGCAGCGGTCAGGCTTGCCGCAGTCTAGAGGATCCTTTCGGCAGCCTAATCTTTCACGGCTCAGAGGACCTTCTCAATCTCAGTTCTCGGGACCCCAGCAGGCTCAAGTAAATGCGTTGACGCGAGAGCAAGCTAATGATGCGCTCGGAGGAGTTAGCATAGGTACTTGTTCTATTTTTGATTATCCTGCACGAGTTCTATTCGACACAGGAGCATCACATTCGTTTTTGTCTGATATGTTTATTGGTAGTTTGGGTTGGATACTACTTCTTTGTGTGATGTGTGTCTGTCTCTACTCCTGCCGGTGTGAGTTTATTTTCTCGGGAGATAGTTTGAACTGTAATCAAATTTGATGAGAATATGTTCATGGCGAACTTGATTAAGTTGGAGATGAGATTTCGACTATATTTTGGGCATGGATGTTATGGCTAATTATAGAGCTGAAGTCGATTGTTTCCACGGAGTGGTTAGGCTTAGACCTCAATTTGGTGAGAAGTATTTTTATGGTAATGATCTCGATCCAAGATCCCGATAATTTCTGCCATGGAAATGTTTGGGTTGTTGTCGCTTGAGAATTCTGGATTCATGATCTATGCTATGGATGTATCGCCCGAACCTCGTCTTGAGCTTGGTGATATTCCCGTTGTTCGAGAGTTTCCTGATGTTTTTCCTGATGAGATTCATGGTTCCCCTCCGAGAAGGAAGAGTGATTTTAGCTTTGAGTTGGTGCCAGGGATAGCCCCCGATTTTGAGAGCCCCATATCGGTTGGCCTCAGTGAGTTGAGAGAAATCAAGGAACAGTTGCGTGATCTTTTGGAGATGGGTTTCATTAGGCCGAGTATGTCCCCCTGGGGAGCTCCGATTCTTTTCGTTAAGAAGAAGGATGGATCGATGAGGATGTATATTGATTTTAAAGTTGAATAAAGCGGCTGAGAAGAATAAGTATCCATTGTCAAGAATTGATGATTTGTTCAATCAGCTGCAGGGTTCAGCGCTGTGTTCTAAGATCGACCTTCGTTCAGGCTATCATCAGTTAAGGATCCGAGAGGAGGATATTTCTAAGACAGTTTTTCGGACTAGATATGGACACTATGAGTTCCTTATCATGCCTTTTGGTCTGACGAATTCTCCCGTTGTCTTTATGGACCTAATGAACCGGATCTTTTGCGAGTTTATCGATTTGTAACTGTGTTCGTTGATGATATCTTGGTCTACTCGAGGAGTAAGAGAGAGCACAAGGAACATTTGAGGTTGGTACTTTGAACTCTTCGAAACTCACAGCTGTATACTAAATTCTCCAAGTGTGAGTTTTGGTTGGACAAAGTTGTCTTCCTGGGTCATATCATTTCATCTCAGGGTGTATCTGTTGATCCCAGTAAGTGGAGGCTATGGTAATGTGACACCCGAACCCAACGGGGCCATGAGAATTGGGGTAAACGAAATTTTCAAATAAAGAAGAGCTAAAAGATAATTTGTTATAAGCTGCATCTCTTATAACTCAAAGGAAACAAGACACAAAACCATTCGAAAGTTCAGCAGATACTCAAATACGCGCGCTACTGTTAAAAGCTTTACAGGATCTTTTGCGAGTTTATCGATTTGTAACTGTGTTCGTTGATGATATCTTGGTCTACTCGAGTAGTAAGAGAGAGCACAAGGAACATTTGAGGTTGGTACTTTGAACTCTTCGAAACTCACAGCTGTATACTAAATTCTCCAAGTATGAGTTTTGGTTGGACAAAGTTGTCTTCCTGGGTCATATCATTTCATCTCAGGGTGTATCTGTTGATCCCAGTAAAGTGGAGGCTATGGTAAACTGGGAGCGACCATGAAATGTTTCTGAGATTCGTAGTTTCTTGGGGTTAGCTGGTTATTATATACGTTTCATTGATGGATTTTCAAAGATAGCCAGGCCTATGACTCAGTTAACTCAAAAGGATAGAAGGTTTGTGTGGATTGAGGAGTGTGAGTCCAGCATTCTGTTGCTGAAGGAGAAGTTAACTACTACCCCAGTATTGGCGTTGCCATCGGGTTTAGGAGGTTTTGTGGTGTGTTCGGATGCATCGTTTAGTGGATTGAGTTGTGTTTTGGTAAAGACTTAAGGGTAAGTTGGCTCCTCATTACGTCGGGCCGTGTGAGATTGTTGAGAGGATTCTTTGGCATTCCGTTTACACTTGTCGTCTGAGCTGTCTTCGATGCATATTGTGTTTCATGTGTCCATGCTGTGGAAGTATGAACCGGAACCTTCTCATGTATTGCGAGCTAACGAAGTTGAGTTATATCAGACCTTGAGTTATGTTGAATATCCGGTGCAGGTTTTGGGTAGAACGGAGAAACAGCTAAGAAGCAAGACCATTCCCTTGGTGACGGTTCAATGGAGCAAACATGGAAGAAAAGAAGTTACATGGGAGTTAGAAGCAAAGATGCGGCAGGAGTGGCCGCATCTGTTTGAGCATGTATCGGTTTATTCCATGTACAATGGTTATTCCATGTGATTTTGTTAGTCATTGTTGTTGTGTCCTGGTTTTGGGAAGCTGTTAGTTGATTGCTGTTCTTTGGAGTTTTGGAGTTATTGGTTTCGCTTGGTTGCTGTTGGTATTCGATCAGTTTCGATCTGTTGTTTTTTTAGCATTATGGTGGTTTGTGTTTTGATTTCGAGGACGAAATCCTTCTTTTAGAGGGGAGAAATGTGAGGTTCTGGAAATTTAGTTGGATTTAATCGATTTTAGAATGGATTAGATCGGGTGCGAGCTGAGCTGAATGGAGCAGATCAGGTGCGAGCTGATCTTGAAGTATTGTGCTCGTGGGTAGCGTTAAGCTGATCTGATAGCCCCGTGCTGTTTGAGTAGCTCTAAGTTGATCTGATGGCCCATGTTGATCTGTTGACGCGGAGCTGATGTTGCGAGCTGGAGTAAGCTTAGAGGAAGCTTGAATGTTCCGAGCTGAGTATCAGCTTGGAGCCCGTGCTGATCTGAAGTTACTGTAGATCAGATTGGGATGTCTTGAGCAGTTGTTGAGGTCGTTATGACTTGACATTGTTATTGGATTTTAAATACGTACTTGTTTTTCTGGGAGATTGGTTACTGTTTACTCTTTGGCTTTCTGTATGTATTGTGAGCAGGTTAGCTCTGTATGTGTTTGTAAACAAATTTTAAAAGAACTAGTATCTATATTTTGAGTATTCGAGTATTTTTACTTGCCACTGATGTATTAGGCTAAAAGAAAAACCCGCTTTTAAGCTTCCGCATTTTATCTCTAATTGTGTGCTTAATCTTTGATTATGAGCACCGGCCTGACAGAAGTTCCATCTTGCATGCGGCTCGTCGTGAACTCCTTGACAATAGTATACCTCTTTGCTCGTAAGTTCTCCCCAAAGAGTTATTTGAGGTGCCGGTAAATGTCAGCAACATGTACAACATCCTCAAATCTCCTCTGCAATTCACTGGATATAGACGCCAGCATGTAGCATTTGACTTTGAGATCATGGTCCCACCATGTCTCATGCTTGGTCAGCTCCTCAGGGTTGATGTCAGCTGGTGCTTCTTTCATAGGGGATTTGCTAGTACCTATACCAGTTTCTCCGAGGCCAGAACGATCTTTAGGTTCCGTAACCAATCAAGGTAGTTCTCTCCAATTATTTGTTGTTTTCGAGAAGTGCAAGTGGATTACACGTAGCCATTGTAAATGTACTGAAATCGAAAACAAACATATATTAACGACTATTCATAATAATTAACTATGACATAATATGGCCATATAATTTTATCAGTTGCTCTCCCATTATTTTAACGATTTCACCACCCTCTAATGAAATCGGGAAAGACAGTTTCCTTAGTTGGTGCACAGAATCCAATCGACAAGCCATGGCTCCGAAAAATATCAGCCAACCATGGTCTTTGAAAGGTAGAGCTCAATTGCATCAAGTGCAACCTCCATGCATTTACCTCACGTCCAGTAAGGGCCCAATAATACGATACCGATTACTATCACGTGTTAAAACGACCCATAATATGAGCCAACATCATGCGGTTGGATGAAACTCCCATGACGTTTGGCTCATATTATTGGGTCTCGATTTGTCTGATAATAACCTTAGTTTAGATACAATTTATCAAGAGCAGTTTAGACTGTGGTTCAAGACAAGATAAATTTTTTTCCTGTTCCAAGTTTTGTCATCACAAATAAAGAGCGAAATTGTTGGGAAAATATTTTAAGTTTTGGTAAAGACAAAAATCAGCTCGGAGATTAGCAGATCAGATAAAGCGTAATAACGCAGCAGATTGGGAATAGGCTGAGTAAGGACAACTCAGGTTTAGGTTTGAAGAGCAGTTCAGATCAGATCAAGGTCGAAGAGCAGAACAGTTCAGATTGCTTCTTTCGGCAGAACAAATCATATCATGACAGATCAGTTCAGATTAGACCAGCTCAGTTGAGAAGAGCAGAATAGATCAGATAAGAACAAGAGCGGATCAGAGCAAATTTCGAGGCTATGACTTGACAGAATGTTGGAGTAGTTGTGCTTTTTGGCAAACTATCAGATGCGTCAGTGTCTAGCTGTATACTAGAGTTGCAAAAAGGACGATCTTTAAATGCTCATTAAATGCATAGACAAGGATTCATTGGCTGAGTCTATCAGATACATTTATTACTGTTTGAATCCGAAGGCTATGAAAGGATGAAGATCAAACAGAGAGAACAACAATTGAACAATACGAATACGAACGATTAAGATAACATACGAGAGCATTATTTCAAAATCTCTTTGTTTTACATAAGCTTTCTTTGTATTGATTTTATATCTTCTGTAAACTATTTCAGCTACGTGCTGAATAGACTTCGTACTGAAATAGAACAAATTAGAGAAAAGCCTTTCTTTGTATTGTTAGCAGCTTGCGTGCATTTTTCTTAAAGTGTTACTGAAAATGAGTACTTGATTTTATATTTTTAGAAAACGTCCATCCAATAATTATTGACATTTTAGTGGTGTACATTATGCTTCATCTCTTATACATAATACAATATGGATTTGTTAAAAATCCATTGATGTTTTGAATACTTATAGATTTTTGAAGGGTGTTTAAAAGTCAAGTTTGAATACCAATGAATTTTATAAACTCTAAAATTCTTAGTTTGAAGACCGTTAAACTTTTATAGAGTTCATAAAAATATAGTTTGAATAACTCTAGACTTTTGAACTCCACAAAAGTAAATAAAAGTCTGGATCCAACGTTTGCTTGTATGAAGGGAAACTCTGGTATTATCACTTTTACCTTTCAATTACATTTTCTTCATTCACTTTTTTGTTAAGGTTTTGCTCTGTTCATAGTTTAAGGCACAAGGCGTACTAAGGCACGAAGGGGTCCCTGATCCTAAGGTGCATGCCTTATCAAAGCAAGACTCACTTTGAATTTTTAGAAAAAACAAGTATCTACTGCTGTAATTTGACCTATTAACGAAATACATAAGCTACACAAGGCAAACATTCATTAATAACACAATAAAAGAACTTCAATAACCAAATCATGTTCTTTCTTCACAATATTCAAAGTTCAGGAATTGTGTTTTGTAACGAAGTAAATCTGTTATTTGTTTTTGTTCTGTCTCATCTATATCCTAGGAATTCTACTGTGGTATGTTGTAATTTAAAGGAATTTGTCAATATATTACTTTTATGTTTCTTTCTTGCCATAGTTAGTATAAAGATTTTCTCCATTTCTTTGTCTTGCTAATCAATTTAGATATAGTTCATGGTTTACAACTTACAGCCTATATCTATGGTCTATACATGTAAGTTTTTTGAAAATTCAAGGAATAAGATGAGGAATTCTCAAAAATTTTCCAAACAAACAAGAGCAATTAAATTTTCTTCCTAAAACAAAGAACGCTGCGTGCTTGAGAAAATCGGGAGCCTGGATTCGCCTTAGTAAATCATTTTGTCTGGTATGTACCCAGTGCAGAGGCCTCACCTGTTTTATGTGAGAGACGCCCACCTTTGACAAATATGGCCGCCCTGTTAGTTGGAGTTTTTGCTGTCGCTATCAATTTGAGGTTCATAACAACTTGTTAAGCTTATGTTAGATTTTTTGTTGGAGTATTTTTCTTTTTACCATGGTTTAATTCAACTGTTAGCAGTAATTTATTGGACTTTCTTATGTCCTTTTCAGAGTACACGATTTCTTTTCGATGTTCTATCTTGTCAACAAGTAGCAGCTATTCTTCTTCCACCTATGATGAAGTTGGGTCTTTCAAGTCTCCTTCTCAATCTCTTGGCGTTCGAGTTGAGCAAATTTCGTGAAGAAGAAAAACCGGAGAGGTATGGCCTCTTTTTGCTCATTGAAGATTTGTGATTCCAAAGTTTATCCTTTTCTGTTATATTCTTTGGAATCTTGAGCTACCGTTTGATGTGTTCTGAATTTGTACGTCCACACACTAGAGCAGTTTCTATGCTGATACCACGCTATGTCACAGCTGTTTTGACTCTACGGCCTATGGTAGCAAGGATTCAATTGAAGTGGCAGGCATAACATTTCACAGTTGGAATTATTTTTCATCATTTCTGGATTTTTAGACTCCTTTTTTGTTTATAATCTCTTTTTTAGTATGATTATTTTTGCACAATTGACTGCTTGGCTCTGGCTGGGATTATTTTATGACTAGGGAATTACTTTATCAGTGATGAAGTGCTAGATTACATTCTTCTATCAATTGAAGCTCTCTCAGTTATGGATGATTATTTGGAAGAAATGTGCTTGAATAAACAGCTGTTGCAACTGCTGGAAGATCTGATCAAATTTCATGATAAATTTGAGGTATACAGCTGCTTTGAGTGTTTGCCAAACCTTTCCATGTATCATCACATTATTACTTTCTACTCCTCACCTATTATGTATTTATGTCCTATCTTTCTAGTTCCTAATAAAATACCCAGCAACTCCAAACTCAGTCAATTCTTTATCCATTGCTGCTGCTCTTTGTTGATAGAGTTGCTCTACGTTGCTGGTTTCATGCAGAAATTAACCTGAAATTATCATCTGAAGTATGAAAATTTTGTCAGCTTAACATTGCCTCAGTCAGAAACATATGTTGGACACACTTCACCCACCAACATGTATATTATGCAAATTCATCTATTTCAGTAGTCACCATATTAAAATCTATCTGATTTGTTGACAGGGGCTTTTGTTGTCTAGGAATGTAGCGGTCCTGGTCACTGATAACATTCTAGGTTTTGAATATTCATTTGAGAATAATAACATATGTTAATGGAAGTGGGTGCTGCTTTTGGCATCAGAAAGCAATTATATAATAAATTACGGAATTGAAATGAAAAAAAATCAACTCTTGCAAGAATTATAAATGCATTTCTTGGCTTTTGAATGCTTAGTCCCATACCCAACTATCCTAGTTTCTCCAGCAAATTTATACCCTTCTCAAAATGGATTTACTCCTGCAGATACCCAATGCTTGTGTCACTGCCTCGACATTGCTGGCAAAAATTGTTGCTCGTGCGACCTCTCTTGCATCAGAGATGTCACAAGGTGGGATCTACGTCATTCCTGTGGTTCTTTTTTTTTTTGGCTGCAACCAAATGAATCGGAATCAGAACTGAAATTCTTTGGGTTGTTTCAGACCTTGATGTCTTGCAGGGCCTATTGGACGCTTTTCCATTTGCTAGCTCGGTGTTAACGCAGGCATCAATGTGGTGCTTCATAGCAAGATTATTAACTTTGGTTCGAGAAAGTGAGGTGAGCTCATTATTCTTGAACCGTCTTGTCTCAATACTTACAAAGAAATTCGATCTTCTCGAAGAGGAGATTACTATCCACCTTTTGAATGATATGGATGATGATCCTCCTCCAACCGCATATGTGGATGCGCTAGTTATTGGTGTATCCTTTGCTCCTTGAATAGATCAAGATTTTGTACAGATAAAAAACTATGGCTCTTATGCAGCATACTTTTACCACCAATCTGCAGATTGCTCTTAACACCTTTATGTCGTTTACCTTCACTTAATCAATAGATTAAAAGAGTCTTTTGCATTCTTATCCAATGGAAACTGTTGGAAATCCGCAGATTGCTATTTCACCTCATCATGTTGTTTGCCTTCACTTAAATCAGTAGATTAAAAGAATCCGTTGCATTCTGAACCAATGGAAACAGTTCAATGATGAGATGAAGAACAGTGCTTCCATGGATGGCTGCCATGTCAATGAAGAAGATGTGGATAAGTTGTTGCTAATCTGTGACAAAGCATTCATGTAGGGAAGGCATAGTTTTGGCCACATAGATCCAATGGCAGCTTTGAGGAACCAATGCACGGGCACTTGGTCTATGTTTCTATTATTTATCAAAATATAATTTCGATGACTTTAGAATGTTAGATGAGAAAATTTGACGTCTGTTTGATTATATTTCTAATAACCATGTTTGTATCTTAGATATCTTGTTTTATTAGAATGCATTTTGTTAGAATCTGTGTATGTATTTGAACATTGACATGAGGTATTGAAATTAAATGTGTGGAAAATTATGAAATCATCCTATAAAGTTGACCTATTTAGAATTTCGTTCTCAAGTAATTAAACTTTGGTTTTTGGTTAATAAGCTGAATCTTTTTTGTACTACTAGTCTTTCTTCACCCCATCTCCCGAGAATCTCGCACATCATGTGAAGAGCTGCCTGCCCCTGCCCTTGCCAATACCCCGGCCCCAGCCCTGGACCATCACCCTTCAGCACCTCCTCAGTACCTTCTCATGAGGTTGGTTCACCTAAGAATGCGTGTATGTATAACTGCTGTTCTTTTCATTTTTCATTTCCCCCCAAACTTCTCTTTGTTTGTAGGTATTCCGATTTCGACTGCAAAGTAAATATTAAAATACAACATCGTATTTTTGCCCTCGTTATTTTACAAATTTCACTGTGTTGTCTGTCACCTGTTCGCGAATGGCCAGAAAGAGTTGAAATCCATCGTTTGGTTGTATAGGAGTACTTAGCTGTCATAAATGGTAAAAGTGGTGATGTGAAAATAAATTGACTTGGTATTGGGTTCTTATTTCTGCTCTAGTTTTTGAGTTGGATGTGTTACGATTCGCAGTTTCTTAGGTTTTATCAGTTTTAATATATCGTTGAAATGTTTTATGCAGTCTATTAGGAAATGTGTTTAGGACCGTTGAATTATAAGTTGATATGTTGAATGAGTCAAATTGTTCTTGGATTTTTTATGTTCGTTATTATGTTGTTCATGTTTGTTATTTATGCTTGTTATCATGACATGATTTTAGGACCATGATCTCAGTAAGTAGTTAATAAATCAGCTATAAATTGTAATGTCTTTTGATGTTGTATGAATTAAGTTCCTTGATTTTCTTTTCATTTATCTGTACTGTCAGTTTTCTTTTGTTCTATTATATAACTTGTTTTTTCTTCTTTTCTAATCTAAAATTAACATCTGGTATCAGAGCTCTCTTCTTAAAGGACCTGTGTGAATTTGGTGCCTCATGGAAGCTGGAGCAAATTTCTTTGCAATTGCATCGATGGTGTTCAATGGTGACAATTACCTGCTTTGGACGGTACGTATGGAGACATATTTTGAAGCTTTGGATCTATGTGAAGCAGTGGAAGAAGATTATGAAATTCCTGCACTTCCAAACAATCCCACGATGGCACAAATAAAAGCTGTAAACAACTACAAGATAACAGAAGCTTCCTTAGTTAGGATTTAGTTAATATTCTCTAGGGATTGATTGTATATTGGTAAGGTGGAGCAATCTTCTAAATTATGGAAAATAAGGGTTGATTAAGTAGTGTGATCTCTATATAATCTTTTAAGATAGATAGGTCAGATTTGTATAATCTCTTCAGTTAGGAAAGTTAGATTCTTTAGCTTTTTATTGTACTATATTAAGTTATAAAGTGCTGAATAAAATAAAGTTTATTCCTCTCTATTTCTCACATGGTATCAGAGCAATAGACTCTCGATCTGTCACCTACTCGATCCTTCCTCTTCATCGTGTTTCTTACTCAACCTTATCCTTTTGATAATCATGTCTAATAAACCTATCTTTTTCGGTGATGCCACGCCCGAGAAACCCATAGGTGCTTTTGGGTCAATCGCTCCTTTTTTCCGGGAGTGATATATCGTCATTGCAAATCACAACCTATCGCCTAAATGGCCGTAACTATCTACAGTTGGCACAATCTGTAAAATTGTCATCTGCGCTCGTAGGAAGTTAGGCTTCCTCACCGACGATCTCCCTCCTCCTGCGACACCGATTCAACATACTCTACTTGGCTGGCCGATGACTCCATTGTTCTTGCATGGCTCATTAACTCGATGGAGCCAAACATTAGTCGTTGATATTTATGGTTCAAAAAAACAAATGAAGTATGGGATGTTATCCGCTGCATGTACTCTGATCTGGGTAATGCCTCTCAACTTTTCGAATTACGCTCCAAGCTTAAGAAGATTAAACAGGGTTCTTCTGCGACCCACCATTTCTCGGAGCTTAAAGAGTTATGGTAGGAGCTGGATTTATTCCTTGAAGGCTCTCACGTATGTGCCAAATGTAGTAATCATGTAGGACGCTCTGTTGAGAAGGATCGAGTGTTCGACTTCCTTGTTGGCCTCAACAGAGAGTTGGATGTCCAAGGACGTATTGTTTCCCGTGACCACTTTCCGTCGATCGATGATGCTTTTTTCGAGGTCCGCAGTGAGGAACTTCCCCGCAAAGTCATGCTCTCAGATACCTTACCACTAAGCTCGTCTGTCTCCAAGGTATCTGCGCTAGCCTCCAACAAGAACTCCAGCCAGCATCAAGGAGACGACCCTGATGTGATCACTGTCACCACCCAGGCCATACCAAAGACAAATGTTCGGATATTAATGGCAAGCCGCCGAATTGGCAATCACGAAAGAAATCTGATGGTCGAAGTATTCAAGCACATCCTGCTCAGGAACAGGCCTCGTCCCCTCACACTTCAGCTCCCTTCACTGCTGACCAAATAGAGCAGATTGAAAATATTGTTGTCTCCTCTGGGAAGCTGCTATTAATCCTCCATCCACTCCCACCATCGGGTCTTGCTCCTTAACCCAATCTGGTATAACCAACTCTGCTCTTATCCCTTGTTCTTCGCTACCTTGGATTATTGATTTCGGAGCATCCGATCATATGATCGGGGCCTCTAATTTCATTTGCATCTGCGCTCGTAGGAAGTTAGGCTTCCTCACCGGCGATCTCCCTCCTCCTGCGACACCGATTCAACATACTCTACTTGGCTGGCCGATGACTCCATTATTCTTGCATGGCTCATTAACTCGATGGAGCCAAACATTAGTCGTTGATATTTATGGTTCAAAAAAACAAATGAAGTATGGGATGTTGTCCGCTGCATGTACTCTGATCTGGGTAATGCCTCTCAACTTTTCGAATTACGCTCCAAGCTTAAGAAGATTAAACAGAGTTCTTCTGCGACCCACCATTTCTCGGAGCTTAAAGAGTTATGGTAGGAGTTGGATTTATTCCTTGAAGGCTCTCACATATGTGCCAAATGTAGTAATCATGTAGGACGCTCTCTTGAGAAGGATCGAGTGTTCGACTTCCTTGTTGGCCTCAACAGAGAGTTGGATGTCCAAGGACGTATTGTTTCCCGTGACCACTTTCCGTCGATCGATGATGCTTTTTTCGAGGTCCGCAGTGAGGAACTTCCCCGCAAAGTCATGCTCTCAGATACCTTACCACTAAGCTCGTCTGTCTCCAAGGTATCTGCGCTAGCCTCCAACAAGAACTCCAGCCAGCATCAAGGAGACGACCCTGATGTGATCACTGTCACCACCCAGGCCATACCAAAGACAAATGTTCGGATATTAATGGCAAGCCGCCGAATTGGCAATCACGAAAGAAATCTGATGGTCGAAGTATTCAAGCACATCCTGCTCAGGAACAGGCCTCGTCCCCTCACACTTCAACTCGCTTCACTGCTGACCAAATAGAGCAGATTGAAAATATTGTTGTCTCCTCTGGGAAGCTGCTATTAATCCTCCATCCACTCCCACAATCGGGTCTTGCTCCTTAACCCAATCTGGTATAACCAACTCTGCTCTTATCCCTTGTTCTTCGCTACCTTGGATTATTGATTTCGGAGCATCCGATCATATGATCGGGGCCTCTAATTTCTTTTGCTCTTATACTCCTTGTGCTAGTGATATGACAGTCAAGATAGCGGATGGTACATTCTCTCGTATCCATGTCATTGGCAATATTATCGTGTCCAAGGACATTACTTTACGAAAAGTTTTATTTGTTCCTTCCTTAAAGTGTAACCTCATTTCAGTAAGCAAACTCACTCGTGACTGTCAATGCTTTGCTACTTTCTCACCTGGTTCATGTCACTTTCAGGACCAACTATCAGGGAAGAAGATTGGCAGTGCTAGGGTTCACGACGGTCTCTATTACCTTGAACAGTCTCCGTCTGATGGTCTACAGTCTTTTCTTTTTGTGTTCAGTCTAGGCCTTCCTCCTCTGTTCAGAATATCATGTTACACCATTACCGACTAGGACATCCTAGATTTCCCTACTTATCTCGTTTGTTTCCATCATTATTTATTAATAAAAATTTACATTCACTTCGATGTGAATATTGTGAATTGGAAAAACATACCCATGCCCCGTTTTCGAAAAAACCAATTACACCATCTACACCCTTTACGCTTATCCACAGCGACATTTGGGGGCCATCCAAACAGCCAACTCGTCATGGAAAACGTTGTTTTTTAACCGTCATCGATGACCACACTCGATTACATGGGTTTACCTCCTACACCATAAGTCTGACATGACGTCCATATTCCACAATTTCCACAAAATGATCCAGACCCAGTTTACACCAATATTCACACTCTCCGCACTAATAATGGTAAAGATTACTTCAATACCATTCTCGGTGAGTACTTAATGAGTCATGAAATTATTCACCAAAGTACCTGTGTCGATACTCCTCCACAGAATGGCATTTCCGAATGGACAAATCGCCACTTTCTAGAAGTGGCTTGTGCTTTGATGTTCACTATGAATGTGCCTCAGTAATTATGGTGGGATGTCGTTCTTACCGCAGCCCACCTCATCCATCGCCTACCTAGTCGACCGCTCAATTTCCAAACACCTTTGTCTTTGCTGGCACGATCTTTTCCTCACATGTTAGCATAAACAAACCTCCCTTTAAAAACCTTCGGGTGTACTACCTTTATCCATGTTCATGATCATTAACGAAGTAATCTTGATCCTAAGGCTATCAAAACTTTATTCCTTGGCTACTCACCTACCCAGAAGGGGTACCGTTGCTACTGTCCTCGTACTAAAAGGACTTGCATCTCCCGGGATGTCACCTTCTTTGAAGATACTCCTTACTTCCTTTCACCTCCTTCTCCGAAGGAGGAGATTGACCCTAACATAATTCAGCACCATTCTTGGTGTTAACTTGAATACTGCACCCGACTCCTCCTCTGCTCTCCCTCCAGTTTGTGCTCCTATATCTCCTCAGCCAACATCCCAGGGAGGGTCAGCACACCCCCAGGAAATCAAGGTCTACTCCAGATGGTCGAAATCTCAGGTTGTTAAAGACATCGTGAATCTTCACCACAATCATGAAGCTGAACCGATGGTTGATCCTCAACCAAGGTCTCCTCCTGATCTAAACATTCCTATAGCCATTCGAAAAGGTGCACGTACTTGCACCCAACAACCCATCTCCAACTTTCTCTTACTCCAAACCGTCCTTTCCCTTCTATTCCTTTATTTCGAAATTGGATAGCACTGCTCTTCCTAGGTCCATCCAAGATGCTATGGCTGTTCCTGAGTGGCGGGCTTCTGTGCTGGATGAAACTGCGTGCCTTGAAGCAGAACAATACCTGGACCTTAGACGAACTTCCCAAAGGGTAAAATTTGGTTGGTCGCAGATGGGTGTTTACAGTCAAGTACAGGGCCGATGATTCGATTGATAGATATAAAGCCCGTTTGGTGGCTAAATGCTTTACTCAAACATATGGTACTGACTATATTGAGACTTTTTCTCCGGTTGCCATACTTAACACCATACGGATCCTTCCATCATTGGCAGCAAACCTCGATTGGCCTATGCATCAACTTGATATTAAAAATGTGTTCCTTAACGGTGATCTTGATGAGGATGTATAAATGAGCCAACCCCCCGGCTTTGAAGAAAAACTGGAAAAGTCGTTGGTATGCAAACTCCATAAGTCTTTGTATGGCTTAAAACAATCTCCCCCTACCTGGTTTGATAAATTCTCTAAGTTAATCAAGAATTTTGGTTATAGTCAGGACCAAACTGATCATACGCTCTTTGTCAAACACTCCAGTCATGATCACCTCACCGTCCTCATCATGTATGTAGATGACATCATCATCACTGGAGATGACAGCCATGAGCTGCAGGACCTTAATATTCTCTATGGATTGATGATATATTGGTAAGGTGGAGCAATCTTCTAAATTAGAATACATAAGGGTTGATTAGGTAGTATAATCTTTCTATAATCTTTTAAGATAGATAGGTTAGATTTGTATAATCTTTTAAGTTAAGAAAGTTAGACTTTTTTATCTTTTTATTGTACTCTGTTTAAGTTGTAAAAGTGCTGAATAAAATATAGTTATTCCTTCTCTATTTCTCACAAAAGCACACAAAGAAAAGAAGACAAAGAAATCAAAGGCAAAGTCATACTTGCTTGCTGCTATTTCATCCTCCATCTTCACTTGCATAATGTCTCTAAAGTCAGCAAAAGAGATATGGAATTATCTTAAGATTGAATATGAAGGAGATGAAAGAATTAAAGGCATGCAAGTCATGAATCTGAAGTCATTCTTTGAACTTCAAAGAATGAAGGACTCTGAGACGATCAAGGATTAATCTGACAGGTTGCTTAGCATCATCGCAAATAAGGTGAGACTTCTTGAATATGAATTTACTGACTCAAGAATTGTAGAAAAAATTCTTGTTACGGTACCTGAAATATATGGAGCAACCATCACTACCTTGGATAATACCGAGGATCTGTCAAAAATTTCTTGGGTGGGATTACTTAATGCCTTGCAAGCACAAGAACAAAGAAGATTGAAGAGGGAGGATACAACAACTAAGGAGCTTTGGCATCCAAGAAGCAGATTGTAGCCAAAAACAAAAGACAAGAAAAGCAGAATTCTGAAGACAACTGGGCAAGAACAGAATCTGCAAATGCAAAAGGGAAGTATGAAAAGAAATCCCATCCACCTTGCCAACACTATGGAAAGAAGGGTCATCCTCCATTCAAATGCTGGAGAAGGCCTGATGCAAAGTGCACTATATGCAATCAAAAGGGACATGAAGCTGTTATCTGCAAAAACAAAAATATGCAGCAAGGTGGAGTATCAAATACTGCTGATCAAGAGGAGGAGGATCACCTCTTCTTTCCTGCATGTTTCTATGGCATCGAATCTAGTGACAGTTGGCTTATCCACAGCGGTTGTACCAACAATATGACATATGATAAAGATTATTCAGGGAGCCAAGTAGCACAGCTTCGTCAAAGGTCCGAGTTGGTAATAAAAAGTACATAACCATGAAAGAAAAAGGGACGGTTGCAATCTCAACGTATGCAAGTACAAAGCTAATTTCCAATGTGTTGTATGTCCCTGAAGTTGATCAAAACCTGTTGTGTTAGACAAGTAATTGAAAAGGGTTTTAAGATTGTTTTCAAATATAGAAATTGCTTGATTAAAGATGCACGGGGTCAAGATATTTTCAAAGTAAAAATGAGAGAATAGCTTTACTCTGAATCTGTTGGAGAAGGAGCAAATTGCTTTCCAACCAAAGAAAATACCACTGATATATGGCACAAGAGGCTAGGGCACTATCATCATCAAGAGCTATAGCAACTGAAATCCAATGAGATGGAAAATAATATTCTAGAACTTGATGTACATGCTCCAATTTGCAAGGCATGTCAGCTTGGAAAGCAAAGCAAGAAACCATTTCCAAGCCAACATGGAGAGCCTCAACAAGGCTGCAATTAATTCACACTTATATTGCAGGTCCACTTAGAACGCCTTCTCTGAAAGGTAGTCTTTATTATGCTACTTTCATTGATGATTTCACCCACATGAGTTGGATTTTTTTTTTGAAACATAAGTCAGAGGTGGCTCAAATCTTCTAGAAGTATAGAGCTAGAGTTGAGAACGATCTTAGATCAGATAATGGCAAGGAGTATAAATCTGATGCATTCAATCGCTATTGTGAGGAGGCTGGAATCCAACATCAATTAACTGCTCCATACACTCCACAAAAAAATGGAGTAAGTGAGGCGAAATAGATTCATATTTGAGATGACGCGATGTATGCTATATGAGAAAAAATCTACAAAGAAATTTTGGGCTGAAGCAGCAAATACTGCTGTTTTCTTGAAAAATAGGCTTCCAACAAGAGCAGTGAAGGATCGAACACCCTTTGAGGCATGCTTGGTTGCAAAATCATACAAAGTTTTTCACCCACAAATTGGAAAAATTATTATAAGCATGTATGTGCACTTTATGGAAGATGAAGTGTGTAACTTGGATGATGCTAAGAAGATGTCTACAACCTTAAAAGAGCCAAATCTCAAGCTTCTTCACTTGAATACAACATAACAAAGCATTGAAGATTGGGAGAATGAAATTGTGGATATAATCCAATTAGAGGTACAAGATCACTTTCTGAAATTTATCAAAGATGCAATATTGCTGTGTGTGAACCTACAGATTATGAAGAAGCCAAGACGAATCAAAATTGGGTTGCTGCAATGGAAAGAAGAGCTGTTCATGATTGAAAAGAACAAAACATGGGAGCTGATTGATCGAACTCAAAATAGAAAGATAATTGGAGTCAAATGGGTGTACAGAACCAAGCTTAAGGTTGGTGGCTCTATCAAAAAGTTCAAGGCGAGGCTCGTTGTCGAAGGATATGCTCAAATATTTGGAGTGGACTACTCGGACACCTGCGTACCAGTTGCCAAACTTGACACCATTAGGCTCTTACTTGCTGTTGCAGCATAAAAGAATTTTAAGGTGCACCAATTAGACGTCAAGTTAGCATTCTTGAATGGTTTTTTGCTGGAGGAGATCTATGTAGAACAAACGAAGGCTATAAGAAAGACGGACACGAAGATAAAGTATACTTTTTGTAAAAGGCACCTTACTGAATGAAGCAATCTCCACAAGCTTGGTACAGCGGGATTGGTGAACATCTGGAGAACTTGGGATTTTCTGAAAAAGCTTATCTGAATCAACATTATACATCAAGCATAATGGAATGACATTCTCATCATCTCACTATATGTGGATGATTTTCTTCTGACCGGAAATAATACAAGTATTGGAGAAGTTTAAGCAGAAGATGATGGAGATTTTCGAGATGACAAATCTCGGATTGATGACCCTCTTTCTTGGAATGGAAATCAAGCAGATTGATTTTGAAGTCTGCATCTGTCAGAAGAAATATGCCAAGGAGATTTTGAAAAAGTGTAAACTTGAAGAATGAAAACAGATGGGCACTCCAATGAACTCAAAGGAGAAGCTGTGTAAAGAATATGGAGCAGAGAAAATTGATTCGGCATATTTCAGAATTCTGACTGGTTTCTTGATGTATCTGACAACAACTTGACCAGATATTCTGAATGTTGTAAGCATTTTATCTCAGTTTATGCATTGTGCAAGTGAAGAGAATCTCAAGGCCGCAAAGAGGGTGCTTAGGTATGTGAAAGGAACATGTGATTTTGGAATTAAATTCACAAGGAGCAAATAGTTCAAGCTGGTTTGTTTCTCAGACAGTGATTTGGGAGATTCCATTGATGATATGAAGAGCACTTCAACTACTGTTTCACACTTGGTTCTGGTGTTTTTTCTTGGAACTCCAAAAAAAGAAACTGTAGCTCAATCCGCTGTTGAAGAATATTTTATTATTGCAACAGCTGCAGATAATCAAGCATTGTGGTTAAAGAAGATTTTTATCGATCTCAGCTTAGAGAAGACTCAAAGCACGGAGAATCATGTTGACAACAAAGCTACTATTGCTATCTCTCAAAATCCTGTGTTGGAAAAACTAAGCACTTTAATATTAAGTTATTTTTCTTAAGGGAGGTACAAATGTTAGAGTAGGTGCCCACAAGCAGATTGATTTTTAAGCTGCATCTGTCAGAAGAATATGCCAAGGAGATTTTGAAAAAGTGTAAACTTGAAGAATGAAAACAGATGGGCACTCCAATGAACTCAAAGGAGAAGCTGTGTAAAGAAGATGGAGCAGAGAAAATTGATTCGGCATATTTCAGAATTCTGACTGGTTGCTTGATGTATCTGACAACAACTTGATCAGATATTCTGAATGTTGTAAGCATTTTATCTCAGTTTATGCATTGTGCAAGTGAAGAGAATCTCAAGGCCGCAAAGAGGGTGCTTAGGTATGTGAAAGGAACATGTGATTTTGGAATTAAATTCACAAGGAGCAAATAGTTCAAGCTGGTTTGTTTCTCAGACAGTGATTTGGGAGATTCCATTGATGATATGAAGAGCACTTCAACTACTGTTTCACACTTGGTTCTGGTGTTTTTTCTTGGAACTCCAAAAAAAGAAACTGTAGCTCAATCCGCTGTTGAAGCATATTTTATTATTGCAACAGCTGCAGATAATCAAGCATTGTGGTTAAAGAAGATTTTTATCGATCTCAGCTTAGAGAAGACTCAAAGCACGGAGAATCATGTTGACAACAAAGCTACTATTGCTATCTCTCAAAATCCTGTGTTGGAAAAACTAAGCACTTTAATATTAAGTTATTTTTCTTAAGGGAGGTACAAATGTTAGAGTAGGTGCCCAATTAGCCAACTTGTGGCATGTGGGTTCTTGTAGACTCTATGTAAAACGATCTTTATTTATGAAATTCGCATTCTATTATGTCATTCTTTATCTTCATTATTATGATTACAAATTGTTGGATAATGACCTTGAATGCACTATAGTGTATGTTAGATGTGATATTGGATTTGATGGCTATCATGAAACACATCTAATAGTCACTGTGTATTCTGATGGTCCCAGAAATAGGATCAATATGTGTATAGGAGTTCAGAAGGGAGGGGGGGGGGGTGGAATGAACTCCTTTCGATTTTATATTTTCGAAATTCTTTTAAAATGTTTTACAAGCACTGCTTAACTTAAGTTCGAGTTACCAGACTTAAGGATCTCAGTTTGATGCACATCTCTTGGCTAACTAAGATAGTGCGGAAAGAAGCCAATCGATTTGTGAACAGATAAACAGTAAATAAATTGCTGAATGTAAAAGATAAGAGTCA
>KV015603.1:0-13759 GCA_001598015.1 Dorcoceras hygrometricum
CTAAACTCTCAATCCTCACAGTTCGCATGCATTGAGTCAAACTCAGACTGCATTGCTTCAAGCCACAAATTAGAATCAGCATCGGAAATTTTCTCCTTGAAAGTCCTTGGATCACATCCAACAACTTGATCACCTTGATCCTCTTCAAGGAGGAAACCATATCTTTCAGGAGCCCTAAGAACACTTTCGGATCTCCTAGGTGCGACCATTTCTGGTACTGGCTCTGGAGGCGCAGGAGATTCACTTGGTACCTCAGTTGGTTCTCGAACCTCTTCGAGTTATACTATTTTTCCCTTTCTATCAAGTAGAAATTCCCTTTCCATAAAGGTGGCATTTCTAGAAACAAACACTTTTGTTTCATTGGGATAGTAGAAGTAGTTGATGTCCGAAGAGATCCAGGAGCTTAATGCTAAAATCACATCGTTGGATGAACAAGTGGCCGCTACTCGAAATGATTTATTAGAATTTCGTGCCCAAGCCCAGCAGACTCTTAATATCATTACCGACCAACTGGGCGAACTTGTTGCTTATATAAACCGTGGTGGTAATGACAAAAAGGGGGAAGTAGTGAGTAGCAGCCGCCCTCAACCACCACCGGACGATCAAAACAGAGACAGTGGCATTGCAGGTGGTGGTGGTGATACTGATAGAAGCATTGTGGAAAGACTTCTTATTGCTGATAGACAAAAACAAAGAGAAAGAAGCAGAGGGCATAGTAGTGGATCTTATAAAAGAAGGAGATACTAGGATAGAACAGTTGTTGATTCCGTTGTACAAATCTTTTGTACTATTTATCAGTTAATGAAATTTATAATTTCAGCAGTCCGTGTGCAATTTATTTTTGCTCATTCTTTTATCTCGGCTGCTAGTTTTGTCATCACCAAAAAGGGGGAAATTGTTAGGATAAAATTATAGTTTTGGTGATAACAAAAACTAGAGTTAAATTTGGACTTTCGGACGTTGATTGAGTATCCAGATGACAAGTCTATTCAGATGATGATATTATGGGGTTTCAGTAGTTGGTCTTCATTCAATCGATGGGTTATTCGGACGCAAGGTATTTTCTCTCAGTTGAATTTTCAGTCGACAGGCAATCCAGACGAGAGCTACAGTAAGTTGCATATTCAGACATTGGCTACAGTGAAGAAATTTCAGATGCAGGTTATATTGATTCAGACGTGAGTTTAGACAATCAGACGCAAGCTACAGTGGATCATGTATCCAGTCGCAAGCTACAGTAGATTAGTCACTCAGACGCAAGCTACAGTAAATTGCATTATCAGTCGATGGAATAGATAAACCAGTCGGGAGCTACAGTAATTTGTGTAACCAGTCGCTGATACTTGGTGTTTGCATATAGAAAAACTACGTCGTTTAAATAAGTTAAAACGACAGCGTTTGGGAAATCAGTCTTTGGGCTATGCATGTATCCAGTCGTTGGAATAACGCACATGTTAAGGAAATCAGCAGTTGCATACTTTCACATATTCCAGTCACAACATCCTAAACGAGGATGAAGGAATTTCAGGCGCAAGCGATAAAGAAATTCAAATACGATCATATACTCATATTGGAAAAGATCAACAGAATCGTACAATTGCCTGGAATTGAGGAGACAACATCGGTACTATTTTGGGTAAATAGTACATATTTACAGAAGTTGTTACACGATTATTGCACAAATATGGAAGGCGACAAATTTGCTCTGACAGTGTGCATTTTACCTTGTAGTGGAGCAGAGTATACGGTTACAAGATTATCAGAATTTCAAAAAGGATTTTGTTTCCTTAGCTATTCAAATGACCATTGAGCGAAGACTATAAATACCAGCAGTTTGAATTGAAGAAGCATCCTTCGCTCTTACTATTTGCTGAAACTCTGCCAAATTTCTTTCTGAGCTATCTCACATATTGAAGTTATTCTCAAAGCTCAAAGATTCGAAGAACACAACCGTTGCTATTCATTGATATACCTTCGAGTCTATCTTCTGGTTACATTTCTATAATCGAGTTTCATTGTTGAAACCAGAAGATTTTACAGTCTCACATATAGTGCATTTCACTGTTATATCCTTGATTTAGTCTGTAACAAACGCCTATCAAAAGCCGTTTGAAAATTATACAAGTGTTGTAAAATATCAGCTGCGACTGCTTCGTGGAGTTAGTGGTGCTAGGAGTTCATACAAGTGAGGCTTGTGTGACTGGGTGTGTGCAGAAGGCCTGTAAAAATCAAAGCTTCTAGTGAATCCTTCCTGAAAAGGAAGAAGGGGAGACGTAGGATATTTATATCCGAACTTCCACAAACAAACTCTGAACCCTTACTCTTTACATTACGCATTTATTAATTGTGTTATCTGTTCACCAATTAATCGGCCTTTTTCCGCACATATTTTGTTGGACGAGAGATTTGATTAAACTGAGATCCTTAAATCTTGTAACTCGGATTTAAGTTAAGCAGCGCTTGTAAAACTTTTAAAAGGTTTCGAAAAATTTAAAATACCAAGAGTTCATTCAACCCCCCCCCTTCTGAACTCTTGCAGCTGCTTCGAACAACATTGATCGTATTTTGGGACTATCATTGGCGCGCAAGTGTATAGATGTCTGTCAACTTTTGTGTTTGTAATTGTGTTTCGAAGTTTCGTTTTTAAGTTATAAGGAATACAGCTTATAATAAATTGTCTTTCAGCTCTTATTTTTATTCAAAATTTTTTATTTAACCCAATTCGTGATTCCCGTGGGTTTGAGTGTCACAACATGGTATCAGAGCGACGTTCCTGAGATAAACACATGCACCGTCAGCTAAATCAGAGTTCATCGTCTGTTCCTCTAAGTTGTGAGTTTATTTTTACAGCATTGTCTTTAAATTATTTAGAATGTTCTGATATATATATGTGGTGGATTATGGGCTATAGAATATAAAATGTCAGGAAGAGGAAGAGGTAGAAGGAATATTCCCATAGAAGAAACTGACAGTAATGCTAATATTACTCAATTGCTAAGACTGCTGGTAGAGCAAAACAATAGAGGTAATGGCCAATCTTCCAGCAGCAGAGGACCAAGTAATGATGATCCTCAAGAAAAGTTTAGACGACAGAAGCCAAAAGAATTCAGTGGTACAACGGATCCATTAGTGGCAGAGAGTTGGATCAAATCAATGGAGGTTATCTTTGAATACCTCCAGATGTCTGATTTAGATAGACCAAGGTGCGCTATCTATATGTTGAGAGAGGATGCTATGATTTGGTGGGAAGGAGTCAAATCGTCTGTAGATTTGATAAATCTCATTTGGCCAGATTTCAAGCAAGTATTCTTTGAGCAATACTTCACAGCTGGTAAGAGGTTTGAATTGAAAAGGGAATTTTTGACCCGTAAGCAAGGGAGTATAACCGTACAGGAATATGTGCGGAAGTTTGAAAGAGGGTGCTATTTTGTGCCATTAATAGGAAATGACCCAGAAGAGAAGCTGAGTCATTTCGTGGAGGGATTGAAGCCTATGTTCAAAATGAATGTTAGGCTATCTGTGCCAAGGACCTATCGAGAAGCAGTGGATAGAGCCCTGCAAATTGAAAGGGATTGGAAAGATGTTGATGAGGAAAGGCAACAGAAAAGAGAAGCCTTTCAGCAGAAGGACCAGAGGCCGTTCAAGAAGCAAAACAAGAACCAGCAAAGGCCTCAGGAGCAGAAGCCTCTACCGATTCAACCTATTAGCTCTGTTCCTGCTGGTAACAATAGGCCAGAATGTCCTAAGTGCCACAAGAATCATCCTGGACAATGCAGACTTGGACAAAATTTCTGCTATAAATTGTGGAATTCCGGGACATATTTTGAAATATTGTCCAAAATCAAAGCAACTGATGACTAGCAGAGCCTTTGAAATGACAACTGATCAAGCCAACCCAGACTCGACAATAGTTGCAGGTGAGATTATGATTGCTGAATTTCCTTCCATGGCTTTAATAGATTCAGGGGCCACTCATTCATTTATAGCTGCTGAATTTGCTAAGAAATTGCCCATTAAGCCTGACCAGGTAGCTGTAGATTTCTGTGTATCAGTACCGTCAGGAGAAGAATTGATATCGCATGATGTATTTAAGAGTTTAGAGCTTAAACTTCAAGGGCATCACATTACTGCTGATTTAATCATATTGCCAATGCCTGAATTTGATATGATTTTGGGAATGGATTGGTTAACCAAGTATGGGGTAGTAATTGATTTTAAGTTTCGGACAGTAGCGGTTAATCCATCCACAGGAGATTCCTTTAAGTTTGAAGCTAAACATATTTGTAAGATTCCTCGAATAATATCAGCTCTTAAGGCTCAACGTTGTTTGAGGAAAGGAGGGGTAGGATTTCTGGTTAGTTTATCATCTTTAACCGTAACCAGTAGACCCCAGTTGTCAGATGTAGAAGTGGTAAGTGAATTCCCCAAGGTTTTTCCAGAAGATATCCAGGGATTACCACCTGACAGAGAGCTGGAATTTTCCATTGATCTAATTCCAGGAGCTGCTCCAATTTCTAGACCACCTTACCGATTAGCTCCATCAGAAATGAAAGTACTGAAGGAACAGATACAAGATCTGTTGGAGAAAGGGTTTATTAGACCAAGTATTCCCCCTGGGGAGCCCCTGTTTTATTTGTTAAGAAAAAAAAATGGGAGTTGGAGATGTATAGATTATCGAGAATTAAACAAACTGACCATTAAGAATAAGTATCCATTACCAAGGATAGAAGATCTGTTTGACAAGCTGAAAGGGTTTATAGTCTTTTCTAAGATCGACTTGAGGTCTGGATACCACCAACTGAAAATTAAAGCAGCAGATGTTTATAAAACAGCCTTTAGAACTAGGTATGGCCACTATGAATTCTTAGTTATGCCATTTGGACTTACAAATGCTCCCTCAGCTTTCATGGATTTAATTAATAGAGTCTTTCAACCATTTCTGGACCAGTTCGTAGTGGTATTTATTGATGATATCTTAGTATATTCTAAGACCAGATGCGAGCATGTCCAACATTTGAGAACATTTCTCCAGATTTTGAAAGATAAGCAGTTGTTTGCTAAATTTAGCAAATGTGAATTCTGGTTGGAGAAAGTATCGTTCCTAGGCCATATTATTTCTAAGGATGAGATTGAGGTCGACCCAGCTAAAGTAGAAGCTGTTCGCGACTGGCCAATACCAAGACTGTTGCAGATATCAGGAGTTTCTTGGGTTTAGCCGGATATTATAGGCGATTTATCCAAGGATTCTCTAAGATAACTGTTCCTTTGACTACGTTAACAAGAAAGCAAGTGAAGTATAATTGGACAGCTGAATGTCAAAACAGTTTTGATAAGTTAAAGCAAGCGATGATAAAAGCACCAGTGTTAACCATGCCATCTGATGAAGTAGGCGATTTATCCAAGGATTCTCTAAGATAACTGTTCCTTTGACTACGTTAACAAGAAAGCAAGTGAAGTATAATTGGACAGCTGAATGTCAAAACAGTTTTGATAAGTTAAAGCAAGCGATGATAAAAGCACCAGTGTTAACCATGCCATCTGATGAAGGAAAATTTGTAATTTATACAGACGCATCCAAGATGGGTTTAGGAGCTGTTTTGATGCAGGAGCGTAAAGTAATTTCATACGCATCCAGACAGCTGAAGAATCACGAGAGGAATTACCCAACGCATGATTTGGAACTGGCAGATGTTGTCTTTGCCCTTAAGATATGGAGAAATTATCTATATGGGGAGAAGTGTGAGATATTTACAGATCACAAGAGTTTGAAATACTTCTTTACCCAGAAATAATTGAATATGAGGTAGAGACGATGGTTGGAGCTGGTTAAGGACTATGACTGTACGATCAGCTATCATCCAGGAAAAGCAAATGTGTTAGCTGATGCTTTAAGCAGAAAGTCTGTTGGATTAGCTCAGCTGATTGTTCAGAAACCGTTGGCAGCTGATATTGAAAAGTTTGGACTTGAAATAGTGTCCAGCAGCAGTACTATGATTTTAGCAAACCTCTCAGTAAGATCAAATCTGATAGACCAAATTCGAGAGAGTCAGCTGAAAGATGAGCAATTACAGAAATGGGTCAAGCAAGATAAAGAAAGAGGCAGCAACCTCTATTTTAAAGAATATGGAGTAGTTAGGTATCTGGGAAGGATTTGGGTACCCCAAGTAGATGATTTGAGAGCTGATCTTTTGAAAGAAGCTCATACAGCTCCTTATTCAGTACATCCCGGAAGTACTAAAATGTATAAAGACCTCCAGTAGTTGTACTGGTGGCCAGGAATGAAGAGGGAAGTTGCTAGATTTGTAGCTGAATGTTTGACGTTTCAGCTGGTGAAGGCTGAACATCAGCGACCGGCTGGATTAAGAAGCCACTGCCTATTCCAGAATGGAAGTGGGAATGTATAGCGATGGATTTTGTGACTGGTTTACCAAGAACTGTTCAAGGATATAACTCCATCTGGGTTAAGTTGCTAGATTTGTAGCTGAATGTTTGACGTTTCAGCTGGTGAAGGCTGAACATCAGCGACCGGCTGGATTAAGAAGCCACTGCCTATTCCAGAATGGAAGTGGGAATGTATAGCGATGGATTTTGTGACTGGTTTACCAAGAACTGTTCAAGGATATAACTCCATCTGGGTTATAATTGATAGACTCACTAAGTCTGCTCATTTCTTACCAGTCAAGACAACATATGAGGTGAGCAGATACGCGGATTTGTATGTTAAGGAAATAGTGAGGCTTCAGGTGTTCCAATTTCCATTGTATCAGATAGGGATCCAAAGTTAACATTAGCTTTTTGGAAAAGTTTTCATAGAGCTATGGGTACAAAGTTGACCTTTAGCACTGCGTTTCACCCCTAGACCGATGGACAATCTGAAAGGGTGATTCAGATTTTAGAAGACTTGCTCAGAGCATGTATTGTGGATTTTTCAGAAAGCTGGGATCTGAAGTTGCCACTGGTAGAGTTCGCCTATAATAACAGTTTCCAGGCTTCGATTCACATGGGACCATATGAAGCTCTCTACGGTCGAAAGTGTAGAACACCACTCCATTGGGATGAAGTTGGTGAAAGAGCTGGTTTAGGACCAGACGTAGTAGATCAAACAGCAGCAGCTGTTAGAAAGATAAGAGAAAGAATGAAAGCTTCTCAAAGCCGACAGAAAATTTATGCAGATAATCGAAGAAGGGAATTGAATTTTGAAGTGGGTGATCACGTATTTTTGAGAATTGCTCCAGTGAAAGGAGTAATGCGTTTTGGGAAGAAAGGAAAGCTAAGTCCAATGTATATTGGACCATATGAGATCTTAGAGAAGGTAGGAACAGCCAATTCAATTAGCACCAGATTTAAGTTATGAAGAAAGACCAGAAAGAATTCTCCTCCGAGAAATTAGAAAACTAAGAAACCGTAGTATTCCTATGGTTAAGATACAATGGTTTAATCAGTCGGAGCGAGAAGCAACTTGGGAGACAGAAGCTGATATCCTTTCCCTTTACCCACATTTATTTGGTACGTAAATAGCTGTTTGAAAGCAAGATAATTATCATTTGCAAAGAAACTCTTTAGTGTTCTTCAAAATATTTTCCAGAGAAGTTCGTGTATTGCTCTGGGAGAAGATTCTGCCGGAATTAACCACGGTTGCAAAGCTTTGTTAAGGCAAGTAAAAGCTGATCCTTGCTACACCATTTAAAGCTTATATTGATTTTATTCATTTTATGGATCTGCTTGCATGTATGTTTAAGATATGTTGAAGTTCATGTTTAAAATGATTTACGCATGATCAAGGAAAGAAATATTGGGTTCAAAATGATGTTTTTATGCTTCTAATATTGGCGCAGCGGCGGATCCGGATCTCGTTCCCGGGGCGCAGCGGAAGATTTAAAAATTTTGCACCAGAAACGGTCAATACAAAACATAAATCAACAATAAACATCCATAGGGTATTTAGATTTGGTACCTTGCTGGCGTCTAGGCGCCTGGCTCCGACCAATTTCACGAGGAAATTGGCACTTCAACGGTTGGCGGTTGTCGTTCTCCTAATCCGGTCCACGACTGGAATCACGACTCCTTCGTCAGTCTACACTAGAAAACGTGACGAATCTTTCACGGACGGAATCTCCTCGTCGAGGTGGTCAGAACAAGTCCAACCACGACAAGCGGCGGCGGCGGCGCACGACGGGCGGTGCGTGAGGGGCGACGGCCGAGAGGGAGGAAGAGAAGAGGGGGGCGGCGATATAGTCTAGGGTTTTGTGAGAGTTGTTGTGTAGACAATGTAGCCCTAGGTCAAGTATTAATAGACATGTGATGGGCTTGGACCGGCCCAATGGGCCTGGGGCGGGCCCAGGTCCATATGAACATTCGGTTCAAGTACATCGCCGTGGCTCCATCATAATCCCGATAGACGATCAGATCGGACCGATCTACATAGTTTACAAAACTGAGTATTATGATGTGAAAAAAATTTTTCAGACCACCTTGTCCAAAATTGCAGTTTAGCCCCTCCAAGTTTCAAGGATCGTCAAACTAGCCCAAACTTTAGGGAAATTGCATTTAGACCCCTGTTGAATTTTAGGAAGTCGCACTTCCATCCTTCCTCCTCCTATGCTCAAAAAATTGAGCTCAATTTCCGTGCGGGAATCGAGAAGCCAGTACTTTTGTGACCCTCAATGGTTCAGGGATACAGCTAGCCGTGGGCCCACAACAATTGCGACTCCGAAAACACATTTTCGGACTGACCCATTGGATCATGGTAAAGCGCCTAGCAACATCGCCCCATGATCCCCTAGGTATCACTGATAGTGCCTGCAAGAACCAGTCGGTCATTTTTAGCGTACAGTACGGTCCTTTCAACACATATATCCCGATCAGATCAACGACCATTGGTAAATCGAGAGTCGCTAGAGATCCAATAACCATGCATACATCTTGGAGACCAAATAGTGACATCGCGTGTGTTACTAGGTAAAAACATTTACCTAAAACACATCTAGTACTCTGGTCAGAGATTTATCACACTATTATCTCCTCAGATAGCATAGGATATCCACGCACAAAGGCGAGCGGTGAATCCTCGACAACGAAGAATCGACTCCTACATGCATCGGGACCTCACCCAATCCCTCCACCTGATGACCCCAACTAATTCGGTAAACGGGTCAAAGTGAAGCACCTATCACGTAGAGTCTCAATGTCGTTTCGAGTAATGAGGGCTAATCTGTACAACCAAGACATCGGACTTATCCACTCGACAAATGGTAACCACTTGGAAAGTCCGAACGAGGGTAGTTCGATAGATCACCAGGTCACTATCCATCTGCATGCTCAGAACATCACAATGTTCCCTACCAATGAAACGTGGTACTTCACATCGCAGATGCTAGTCTCAAGCTCGGGCGGCCTTATCCTCATTTTGACGGCCGAATCGACTAGGAACGAGTTTAGAATACACAGTGACTATTAGATGTGTTTCATGATAGCCATTATATCCACTATCACATCTAACATACACTATGGTGCATTCTAGGTCTTTATCCAACACAATTGTTAACATTATAAAATAATGAAGATAAAGAATGCCATAAAAGAATACGAATTTCATAAATAAAGATCGTTATACAAAGAGTCAATTAGAATCCACACGCCACAAGTTGGCTAGTTGGGCATCTACTCTAACATCTAAGTGTTTTCCAGAAAATATGGTTACTGAGAATTCGAGTTTGATTCAAGTATGTTTATGAATGTTCTTCCTTTTGGTGGTTTGTAATATCAGAATTGGACACTATGTAATCGGATGTTTTTAATCGAATCAGTATAAAGTTTGGTTTGATAGATAACAGCTGATAGCGTAGCAGTCGTTTTTGATGTTGCAACACCAAGTTTGAAGTCAGCTTTTGGTTTCGAGAATTTCTCACATCAGCTGTTAGTTTGTTCATCAGCTGTTGGTTCTCAGCTGTTGCATTTGTTTATAATTCAGCTGTTGCCTTCGTATGTGTTCAGCTGTTGTCAGCTGTTGTTTAGTTCATGACCAACTGTTGACTTCGTTTGTTGTCAGCTGATGTATTAATTCATAGTCAGCTGTTAGTTTTATTGTTCATCAGCTGTTGCATTGTATCATTGTATTCAGTCGTTGCACTGTTTGTACGTTTTCTTGTTGTGCAAACGACATCGTTTCATTTATTCGTAGTCATGTCTGATAACAGATATTCTTACGTCTGTTTATTCTTATTATCAGACTTTCTTACGTCAGCTTCTTAAAGCAACGACATCGTTTTACACTTATTCCCAAGTCACGTTGTTAGCGAATATTGTTACGACTGGTTCAAACTAACGACGTCGTATCCTTAAGTTGTAGCTGTCAACAGATAGTTACTGTTCATGTTAGCAGATATTCTTACGTCATCATGTCTGTTTTAAGCATTCTCTTGCAGCTGTTTGCAATAGTTGTGAGTGAAGATCTGTTTTGTTTCAAAGTATTGTTTCACTTTGTTACGACTGATTCCATTTCAGCAGTAAGTCCCCAGCAGTCGAATTCGATACTCAGTATGTTTTAAAAATGGGAAGCGAGAGTTTTAAATGATGGAACCCGATGATGTTTAAAGAGATTTCAACGAAAGAAAGAATGTTAAAGGAACAAAAGTTATTTTAAGATTTATGGCATAGATAACAGACGGTCACAAGGAGAAGGGTGAGTAGTCATCCAGATGTCGGTTGCCCTTTCATATGAGCTATATGCTGAAACTGATATCGGAAGTCATTTTGATCAAAGTGCAACACGGACCTAAGTAGAGCTTCTAAGCCATAAATCTAAAGAAAATGATATTGTTGATGAGATCTGGGCTATTATCCCCTGCCTCCAAGTTTAAGAAAGAAATGTTTATGAAACGTTTATGTATTGATGATTCCTTTAACTCAAAGTTATGTATGTTCAGATGTCTTCCTGCATTAAATGAAATTGTTATTACTAAGATTTTACTTTTTGAGCCCCTAGACTCATTAGCTTTTAAAATGGTGCATGTATGACAGTTGAGGAGCGAACAGGAGGTGAAAACTGACAGCAGCTGCTGGGTGTTGTGTTTATCAATGGCCAGCGTTTTCCGTGTCATAGCTGATGTTGTATTGTATGTTAGGCATCTGTATTAGATCAATTACAACAGTTATATATTCAAATAGAATTTCAGATGTTGTAACTCGCAATTGCAATATATATAATAGAATCTGCTTTTCCGCAAAACGTTTGTCAGTAGTTGGCGCGCAAGTGTATTGATGTCTGTCATATTTTGTGTTTGTAATCGTGTTTCGAAGTTTCATTTTTAAGTTATAAGGAATACAGATTATAACAAATTGTCTTTCAGCTCTTCTTTTTATTCAAAAATTTTTATTTAACCCAATTCGTGATTCCCGTGGGTTCGGGTGTCACATTGTACTTGCCTTAGATTTCAAGCTTACAACCAAAAGAGCTCTTGGCTTCAAGGATAGTGAGGAACACCAGGAACTACCTTCAAAATCTTGAAGAAGCTTGAAATTTTGATGTGAAAAGAGTGAGGGAGGGGGGTATGGGGCGACAGCCTCAAGCCTTGGTGAGGGTTAGGGTTTAGTTTTTTTTTTTTTGAGATGGTTACGTGATTTGTGGATAGGGGGCAGAAATCCTTGTATATATAGGAGCAAAAGTGGTATTTTAATTTAATAAGGGTGCTTAGAAGAGTTGTCAAAAAATTTTAAAAGTGCTACTCAAAAAACCCCCTTTTTTCCACCCTTTAAAATTAAAAAAAAAGAGTCAATAAAATAAGGTGAAAGGTGGTTTCAATCATGGTGGTGAGGTGAGAATAGAATTGCTACTAAGAATTTTAAATAAAGTAATAATTTTCTAATAAAAGTGCTACCCACTTTTGAAATAAAATCCCTAGTCGTTCACAATTTAAAAGTTTGAAAATAGCGCTGAAAATGCTTAATAAGTTTACTACTATAAAATCGTTTATTGCATGGGGAAGTATTTCAAGAGAAATTTTTGTAAAAAAATCAACTTTACATCGGTGTTCCCCTCGTCTCCTTTCCGGCCTCGAATCATCTAAAACAAATTTTCTAAAAGACCTCATCATTATTTTAATTTGATTAAACACTAATGCATAATCATAAAAAGAAATAAATCAATACTATGAATAGAAGTAAATACTAAGGCATGCGATTTATGTAGAGAAATTTCTAGGAGTTACATATATTTTGGTTGAGTAGTTTTCGTGAGCTGATTTTGTTTAGATTAAGCAGATTATAGATTGAGTGTGAGACCTGATTTTGTATTAAGGATTAATTGTTGGAATTAATCGGTTGATCATGAGATTTCGTGTTTAGATCTCTGTTTTGAGTTGCATTTTCGGGTTCCATTTCGTGTGTTGGAATACTATATATATAATTAAATATACATTCACGGTGTGAGACCTGATTTTGTATTAAGGATTAATTGTTGGAATTAATCGGTTGATCATGAGTATTTCGTTGTTTAGATCTCTTGTTTTGAGTTGCATTTTCGGGTTCCATTTCGTATGTTGAGCAATTCTGGATGTTTTCGTGTTTTTGAGTTTTGAGGCAAAAGCTAGTTGTGGACTAGCAGCTGGTCGGTGGTGAAAACAGTCGTAACTTATTTTGGTAGCGCAGGGCTTGAAACGCCGTCGTTTGAGATGTTGCGACTGGTGTTTCGTATGTTGCGACTGGTTGTGCACTGTAGCTGCGACTGGTTTATTGCGGGGAGTTGTTGCGTCTGGATAGGCAGTCGAGAGCTATGGTCAACGCGGGTCAGCGCTCCTGTGATTGCGACTGGTTGTGTTGGTACGTTGCGACTGGTACCAGACGAGGGAAGCGTTGTGCGTTGTTTTGTCTTGCGACTGGATACCCAGCTGCTGGTAGTATGCGACGTCGTTTGGATAAGTTGGTGCGACGCCGTTTTGAGGACCAGTCGATGGTTTACCTTTGAGTGATTTTAGCGTCCGGTCGACTGGTTGTCCAGCTCTTGTATTTTCGAAGCAGCGTCCGGTTGTCCAGCTTTGAGAGATTGTTCGCTACTGTAGCTAGCGACTGGATTTGTTTAGCGTGACTCGTCTGCTGGTTTGGGAATTGTTAGTGTCGACTGGTTTTATTTGTCGGAAGTATTGGTGTTGTTTTCCAGTCGTTGCTAGTGCTATTTATAGGAAGACTTGGTCTTCGTATTGTGATATCCTTTCCCATACCATACTAATATTTCCAGCCTTTCGTTCCTTATCTTTTGAACCCTAGAACACTGTTCAGTCGTGAGCTTTCCGGCGATTTCCCGTCGTTTCCGGTGGTTGTTCTGCTCGTGCGAGGTAGCGTTGGACTCCTCTTGAGAAGCTCTTCCAATTCATACCAGTTTTAGAAGCTGTAATTGGCTAGTCGAGGAACGCGAAGTTGCTGCCATTCGAGTGTTGCCGATTTGGTAACGTTCTGGTTTTCGGCTTTTACCAGAGTCTTCGGGATTTCTCGCAGGGTTAGTTGTTGCTCAGTATAAGGTACGGATTTGATTTGGTTACGTTCTGTTTTCGGCTTTTACCAGAGTCTTCGGGATTTCTCGCAGGGTTAGTTGTTGCTCAGTATAAGGTACGGATTTGATTTTGATTTAGCTTGGGAATGGCGTGAGATATTATGCGTGGCTGCTGGGATGTTTCGGTGAACTTATCTGTGTATTGCTTACTGAGCATTAGAGTTTATGCTAGCTGTTCCTTGTGAATTGCATACACGCATTCGTTCACGCATTTTT
>KV015603.1:22822-45449 GCA_001598015.1 Dorcoceras hygrometricum
TATATATATATATATATATATATATATATATATATATATATATGTCATCGAGTCATTTTACCAGGAGATGCCCTGTGTAGTTATTACAATGTTGATTTAATGTTAGTGCGATGATGATATGTATATATTGTCGGGATTCAATATGTTGTTTATGTTTTTGTTTTTGTAATAAGGTCTTTATTTTGAGTACTCGCATATTTTTTAAGTTGTATTTTGTTTAGGCCAAAATAAAAATTTTAACCCTTTTTTAAGCTTCCGCATTATTTCGTTAATTCTGTGCTAAATTTTGGATTTTGAGCACCGGCCCTGGCATTTCAGTATGAGAGCTTAAACTGGGATAAGCATAGTTTCGAATATAGTTCTCATCAAAATATGGCATTGTTTTATCAGATTTCATCTTCATGGTCTCAAACTTCTGCAGGTTACTGTGAGCTTGTTTTCTTTGGTTTCTTCAGTGCCCTCGCAAATATGGATTAGCTTCTCCCAGGTTTCCTTGGCCGTGACACAGGTGTGAATCTTGCCGAACATATTATTGTCAAGCATCTTGTAAAGGATATCTTTTGCAACGTTGTCCAAGTTAGCTTTCTTTTTGTCTTACGATGTCCATTCCATTCTGGGCTTTTCAACCCATTGTGCTGCACCAGAGGAAATGGACAGTATTTGGATTCATAATCTTTATAGGGCCATCAGTGATGACGAACCACATATCGTCATCTTGAGCCACCAGGTGAGCTTGCATCCTGATCTTCCAGACGTCGTATTCCTCCTTTAAAAACATAGGAATTTAATTGTGACAGATCGCGTATTTAATAAGAGCAAATAAACACAACTGTTCAGACACTGATATGACCGAGCTCTGATACCACTTGTTGGATCGAAAGTACAGTTGAAATACAGCTCGGGAGTTCAGAAGGGGGGGGGGAATTGAATGAACTCCTTCACTATTTTTCGCAACACTTTTTCAAAACGATTTTAAAACCTTCGGAAACCTCTAAGGTGTGTTACCAGCTTTGGAGGATTTTTTCGCAACACTTTTTCAAAACGATTTTAAAACCTTCGGAAACCTCTAAGGTGTGTTACCAGCTTTGGAGGATCTCAGTGTGCTACTGTTCTTTTGAGTAACAAAGAATATTTGCGGAATGAACTCGATTGAACAGTGAACACATAAATTAAAAATTGAAAGCAGTAAGTAAACTAAGTGCATTAAAGTAAAATGGACAGTAGTTTGTTTATGGAAGTTCGGAGCTTAAACTCCTACGTATCCGTTTCATCCTTGAATAGGAAGGATTCCACTAGGAGATTTGATTACAGCAGCTCCTGCTCTAACCCGATCTGACAATCCGCAAGCTGTAAGAACTCCTAGCACTTCTATAACAGAAACAGATACGCAATCTGTTCTACAAATACAACGATAGCTCTAAGCTGTTTAAGCTTTCACACTCTCTATGCACTATGTTTATGATTTACAGTCAAGACACAATACTACAGAGTGGTTACAACTCAAATGAATAAATATAAGGCCTTTGTGAGTAAGGTTGTAACGAAGATGATGATGAACAAAGAGCTATTATTCGATGTAAATTCTGCAGCGTACCAATATATCGTGTAAGGCTGTTTGAGAGCTTTCACAGAATTGTAATTGTCGTGACAAGAATTGTATGTTGTCAGAATTCTTTTTGCTTTTGTTCATCGTCCTTTGAATAAAGATCTCCAGCTCTATCAATCTTCAAATGATTTGCTGTACCGGCTAGTTGATTTACTTTCCATCTGTGTAGAGCTTGCCATTCTTTATTCGGTAATTCAGACAGTAATTAAGCACAAGATTGATCTGATCTGATCTGATAGAATCACGTCTAAACTGATATCTGTAAGCTCTGAGCTGTTCGTTGTAGCCGTGATCTAAAGGCTTGTAACCTCTGAGCTGTTACGAGAAAAACTGTAATCTTCTCTTGCGATCTGATCCAAAACTGCCTGAGCTAATCTCTGCTGAACTGAACTTATTCCAGTTTTGATCTGATATACAAAACTAAGCCAATCTAACAACCATTTCTCTGAGCTGTTCTATAAACAAATAAAATCAATATTGATCTGAGACTTAGCTCTTCAAGCTCTGATCTGAATTCTTATAAGCTCTAAACTGAAAACTGTTTTTGATCCCTGAGCTGGTCTCTGTGCTGTTCTAGCTCTAAGCTGTTTCTTGCGTTGTTCTAGCTCTAAGCTGTTTCCTGCTGAACTTTGGACGCTGCTCTAAGCTGATCGACTTGCTTTGAGCTGGACCATGACTTTCTGAACTCATCTTCTAGCTCTGAGATGAAATCCAACGTTCTGAGCTGAGTAGCTACGCTGTATACTGTTTTTCTTTCTCTGAGCTGAAATGCGTGGTCGTAAACTGTTAGACATGCTCTGACCTGATATATGTCGTTCTGATCTGATCTGCCCACTCTTTGCTGATCAGTACGATCTGAGCTGGTCTGCGACGTCCTAAGCTGTTATGTCAGATCTTCATCTTGTTGCTATAATCTGTTCGAGTTCTTGTATTTGTTATCACCTAAAAATAAATTTTATTCTTAACACCATAGTCACCATATCCATCTATGTATTGGTCACATTCAACTCGCATTCCTCAAAAATAATTTTCTTTCTTTTCATTCAAACATCAACATCACGTCTCATGCCATTAACATCATTAACAAATTCATAATTTTCATTTTCTTCATCTACTAAGGACTCTCTAGACTTCATACAAGACCATCATCGTGACTCCTAGCCAAGTCAAAACCATGCAGCAACACTTAAGAGACGACAACCCCATTTCTTTTCCCCCTTGCATGTCCTCACGCTACTTGCAGCAACTAGCCTGCTGCTAATCGAACCACCGACACTGTGGTCTTCCTTAATTCCCTACACGTGCCTCAAATAACCCCGAAGGACCCCTAATGACTCACGCCCAGGAATAAAGCACTACCAGACTAGAAACAATCGCACAGCTTCATCCTACAATCTACCCGCGAACAACACACGATGGCTCAACCTTTCCTCTCCTCATATGGACGGCTTCTACCGAATAACCAACTTGTAATACACATCTTAATATATGAAACATCATCAAACTATTTTCTTTTCCTAGTAATATAAAAATGGAATTTTCTTTTTTTTTTTGAAATTCAAAAGCTCCGATAAATAAATAATTTAAGATACGTAGGAATTTAAAACAAAGTTGTAGCAAACGAAGGAATCAATTCTTCTTAACCTCATCAGCCAATTAAATTGTGCTACCAAACCTCAACTGTAAAAATATTTCTACATCAAAAAAACGTACTGAAACCCATGCATAAATAAAGACTTTTCTCTCAACATAAGCGGATAAACGCGATATCGCTGGGAATGTGCCAAGCTAGAATGACATCGGCACAAAGGTCCTGCCCATCGGTCTCATTCTTCAAATCATCTGCACCAGTCAAACGTAGTGAGCCTAGTAAAAAATGACAGGTGCATTTGCACCAGTCAACTAGTAAAAAATTAAGGATAGCAAGCACTACATAATAAAGTACATGCATTAACATATTTATACTCAAAAAAGTTTTCCCAAACATTCGCTGAATAAAAAGAACATCATCCCAAATCATTTTCCTTTAAATTCATGTATAGGAGATCAACTCGTAAATAAAAATATTTTCTAGTGAACTCTGTTTCTCTACTGTGGTCCCTCATCCTCAAGTCACCTAATCAAGGTATATAAATACCATGGTACAAGGTTAGAAAGAACCCCAATACTTTTTTTGGAGTCCAGTCTTGTCAAGTGTAAAGGCACTCCAGTGCTTTTCTGAAGCCCAATACGTGTCAAGTTGCTATGGCCAAACAAGACGTCTCCCGGCCATCATATCCGTCATGTTGATATGGACAAACGAAACATCTCCTGGCCACATATCTGTCAAATTTAGAAACACCACAGCTAAGTCCCATCATTCAAAACTTTTGCAACTTTTGCTCAACATTCTGCCTCAACAACAATGCTCATGCCTCAAATGATCTGAGCTGGTGTGAGGACCTAGAAATTTATTAATTGATGATTAATGAAAATAATCAAATCTGGACAAGGATTAACCAAGAGAGATGTTAACCACCAGGTTTTAAGATTTGAAGGAATTGGTTTTTCTGTTGGTGATTTTTGGATTTTCAGATTTGAGGTAGAACAGATCAGATGTGGACTGTTGGTCGCTATCGGGTGGTTTGGAACATATCCGATTGGCACAAGCGGATTTGAGAAGATCGTATTTGGGTATGGTCTGTTTTGGTGTATTGCGCTCAAGTTGAGTGTTGTTGGGGATTGGTATCGAAAGATATCGGATTTGAGATGTTTTGGAGACTTTGAGTTGAGGGTACAGATTTGAGTAGTGGAAACTAGAGTCGGAGGTAATGCGACATCGTACACGTTACCAGATTTGTCGTTGGTTGAGTGAAATCTGTTTAGTGGGAGTGAGCAGATGTGCACGTCTATTTGGGGAAGTCAAGTGTTGGTCAACGGTACTGTGTGGACCGGTCCAGTTCATGAGTTGGTGTAGACCGATGCTGTTTAATGATTTCAGATTTGACCAAATCTAGATGAGCGAGCGAGTCTTTGTCGTGAGATATGTTTGTTTGGAGCGGGACTCCAACGCCATGTCGTATGGTGATTGCGCGCGAGTATAGGCGTAGTAGAGTCAGATCTGAGTTAGCGCTAAGATTAGAGATGGCACCCAGATCTGAGGTAGCGTCCAGATTTGAGTGGTTGTCTTTCACTGTAGCTTTGACTGGGGTGATTTAAATATAATTGTCGAGCAACACTTAGTCGATTTTGAACCCGATATTTCTTATCTTCTTCCTGAGAGCTTCGTGAAACTTTACTGTTCATCGAACCCTATTTCTTGAGATTGCCATCGATTTACGTCGCCGTTTGGAGCAAGATTGCTGGCGCTAAGCTCGTCTTCCTTAGGGCTTTTGATTGATACCAGTTTGGAGCTTTAGATCGACGAGTTGAGGGAGCGCGAAGTAGTTAAGGTTCGAGCATATTCGCGATTGTTGTCCAGTGGTTCTTTCGTTCTTGAACAGCTTTGGGTAAGTGATTTCTTACTGATCTAAGCTTCGATTTAGAGTTGGATAGAGCTCAGTTGAGTTGAGGTAGCTGTTTAGGCTACGCGGATTTAGGCTGTAAGCTGTTCAAGCTTAGATACGAGCTGATTGCTAGATACTTTGACAGATTTGAGCTTTTAAGCAGTTTCTGTTGAGCTCGTCGAAAGCTGTTGGGACAGTAAACCTGAGCGGGGTGTTGACGTAAGATCTGTTGAGGTATTAGCTACCGAGGAAGGTACGGATTTGAGCTTATTTAAAGAGCTTTGGCATAAGAATGAAAATATTTCTAGTGTGTTGAGAATGCTGTGATGAGTGTTTACGTGAACAGATTTGCCCGACTGTGATTTGATTATCTGTTCTGTTTGCGTATGATTTATGTATGTTAGTGAATTGATATTGCTTGACATTCACGCATACATATTGAGCCTGAATTTCGTTGTGATCGGTCGGCTGAGTTGTCGCGCCTTAAAGGTCCAATGCTATCATCGAGGTTGTGGCCGGCTGAGTCGTCGCGCCTGAATAACACTGAGCTGAGATGGTCGACTGTGTTTCGCACCTGAAGATCACGGATCGATGATTTCCACCGGATGATTGGCTGTGCATGGTGTTGATGCTCCATTGAGATTTGAATTGCCAGCTGAGTTGTTGGCCTTGATTACCGATGTTCTTTGGTACCCTCATGCATATCATGACTTGAAATATTGCATGTTTTGTGAATTGCTGTTTTATGAGTGCTCTTCGTACTGAGGTTTGACCTCGTCTATTTTCCCTGTTTTTGGGCTTCTTGGTCGGTGTTGGCCTTTGCATGTTCTACAGGTAATCCAGATGGACAGAGTGGAGCGTTAGTTGGAAGATCCCCGTTCTGAGTCCTAGTTATGTACTTATGTATTGATATATCGAGCCAAGGGATGTCCAGTGCCTACATTATTTGAGGGAATCTGTATTTGATACTTGTTGCCTGTTTTTGTTGTTGGATTTTGAGTTTAAATCCTTAACTTATGTATTGATATATCGAGCCAAGGGATGTCCAGTGCCTACATTATTTGAGGGAATCTGTATTTGATACTTGTTGCCTGTTTTTGTTGTTGGATTTTGAGTTTAAATCCTTATTTTAATTATGAACTTATTTTGAATGATATTTTGAATCAGGCCCAAATCGAAAATTTTTAAGACCAAATTTTAATGCTTCCGCGTAATTGTGCTTATTTGAGTATCTAATCTATGTATTAGAGCACCGGGCCTGACAGCTGGGCAGCCAACTGTCATGAAAATTTTAAAAGATGATTTTAATTTTATTTTATGATGTTTAAGCAATATTGTAACAGATATGGTGGTCGAGATACGTATCTTTTGGCCATATAGACTTCGAAGCGCGACTCCTTGAGTTTACTGCAGCCAAATCATAGTAAAGAACTAACATCTAGGGCAGTCAAACACTAAGACTGTTGGATCTGTTTTTACAGATCAGAATCTAAGTTTTGATTCACACAAAATCTGTTACTATTGTACTAATGATTTAACTTAAGTGCGCAGGTTGAGCTGAAAAATACAAACGCGATTTCGAAGGCCTAAACAAAGGAATTTGGCCAAAAAGCGGCTTATGTCATGACGTAGTGGTGAGTTTTACTTGTTGGGCCATTAAGGTGGAGGTAGCACCGGTCTCATGCAAAAATATGAACCTGCAACGGAAGCAAGCTGATACAGAGATAGAAGCGAGCTGGATGAAAAGAAATGTAGCAGCTCAGCAGCAAGCTGGAACAAAGCAGATAGCAGTGCAGATTTAGGAGTAGTCCAAGTTGGAACAGTAAGGGGACGCCCGAGCTGGTCCAACAGAGGATGTCCAAAGCTGGAACAGCGAGGGGAAGTCCGAGCTGGTACAGTAGAGGATATCCAAGCTAGAACAGTAAGGGGACATCCAAGCTGGTCTAGCATAGGACAACTTAGCTGGTACAGTGAGGGGACGCCCGAGCTAGTCCAGCAGAGGACAACCAGATCACAGAGGACATCCAAGCTAGTTCACCAGCTTGGAGCAAGAGCAGTTGGATTAGAAGCAGACCAGATGGGAGAAACCAGCTGAGCAGAATGGACCAACCAGCTCAGACGAACAAAGCAGATTGAACACAAGTATTGTGGAGATTGCATTGTATTACTTCAAACTGATTTGCTTCGTCTTGTCCACATCAAGTACACAATTCTCATACTCAAAGTCAGCAAAGGCTGCAACATTAAATGTGGACAAAGCTCAAAGTCATAAAGCCTGCAGAAGCATTAAATGCAAAGGACACATAGTACAACCATGCCAGAACCTTTTCAGAGGACTTATCAACGGCTGGAAATATGTGTCCAACGAACAAAATCTGCACATGGCTATTTATATGCAGAAGACGATGAGCAGCAAAAAGGTGTGCAAGGGGAATAAACAAGAACATATCAGCTTTGTAGAAGCACTTCCTTGTGTGTGAGAAAACAAGAGAGAGTGAGCTTACACTGTATATTTCTCACACACAGATCAATCACATATGAGAGCAGAGAGCTTAACAGAATAGTTGAGTGAATCATAAACACAAATCATTGTGTTGTCTTTCGCACTGAGACGTTAAAGAAGTATGTGTAGCATTTCTCACTGGGGCGTAAAAGAAGTGTTGTTAGTCACAAAGCTTGCGGGCTTGGTGTGCGGTGGTGATGCTAGGAGTTCTTACGACCGAGGGTCGTCGGAGTGGGTTGTAGCGTAGGGACGCTGCAATCAAAGTCTTCTAGTGATATCCTTCCCGATTGTGGAAGAAGGGGAGCTTTCAGTACTTGCATACATACGCATTGCATATTTACAACTGTGCATAAAATTGTTTAACAAGCTTTCAAATTTAAGAGTTCCGGTTGAGTTATTTCCTCATGATTTAACTTCATTACTCAATCTGTAACTCGGTGAACTTTAATTCAGGAACACTGAGCTATTGCAGCTCAAGTTATAAATAACCAGATCGCTTGCTCTTTCATTGAGCTGGTTTCAACATCCAGCTGAAACCAGCTTAGTTATCGTGATCCGGTTTTAGCCTTTTACTCGATCTGGTTATTCCCTCTAAGTTCTGGTTATTGACTAAATAACTTATGTATACACTAACAGAGGGTTATCGATCCTAACAAAGACTTATAGACTTCGAGGCGTGAATCCTTGAGTTTACTGTAGCCAACTACAGGTACAACCCAAACTAGGACCTTTCTCTGATACAAACTTGAAACACCAGCAAACTATGTTCTTTTTCTAGGAATATAAATGCAGAATTCTTTTTTTTTTTGAAATTCGAAAGCTCCAATAACTCAATAGTGTAAGATACGTAGGAATTTAATACAAATATGTAGCAAACGAAGGGTTCAATTCTTCTTAACCTCATAAATCAATTAAATTATGCTACAAAACCTCAACTATAAAAATCTTTCTCCATCAAAACAACATACTTAAATACATGCATAATAAATCCTTTTCTCTCAACTAATACGGAAAAACATGAGGCCGCTGGGAATGTGCCAAGATGGACTACCATCCGCTCAAAGGTCCTGGCCCTTGGTCTCAGTCTCCACGCCATCTGCACCATTGAAACGTAGTGATCCTAAAGACTCAACAAGTACAAAATGAAGTATAGCAAGTACTACATAATATAAGCACATGCATTAACATATTTATACTCAAATAATTTTTCTCAAACATTCACTGCATAAAACAAACATCATCTCAAATCATTTTCCTTTAAATTCATGCATAGGTGATCAACTCGCAAATAAAATATTTTCTAGTGAACTACGTTTCTCGACTGTGGTCCCTCATCCTCAATTCGCCTGTTCAAGCTATATAAATACCATGGTACCAGGTTGGAAAGCACCCAGTACTTTTCTGGAGTCCATTCTTGTCAAGTGTAAAGGCACTTCGGTATTTTTCTGAAGCCCAATACATGTCAAGTTGATATGGCCAAACGATACGTCTCCTGACCGCCATAACCGTCATGTTTATAAGGCCACACAGAACTTCTGCCGGTCACCATATCCGTCAAATTTAGAAACACCACAGCCAAGTCCTATCATTCAAAACATTTTCATCTTTTTCTCAACATTCTGCCTCAATAACAATCTCATGCCTCAAAAGTAATAACTTTTCTTTTCCTAAAGTTTTCGTAAATCTTCATAATGCATAAATTCTTAAAGATTGATTAAATCATAAAATAAATTTAAAATCGTCATTTAAATTTTCATGGCAGTAGGTTGCCCATATCAGATGGCCTAGCTTACGGTCCTTTATACAGCATGCACCACCCAATGCAGCTCACACCTCAATAGCTCAGGTTAGGGGCTCAGATCATGCACTCTCCTCTCAGCTCGCAGTACTTAGGTCAACACATCTACCCAGATCAGTTTGGGACTTCGGACCAGATCGCGTACTAAAAATAGCACGGAGTACACGACTCAGTTTAGAATACGCAGATCAGATCGGGGACCCTCCTCTCAGCTTAGGATCTCTACTCATCTTGCGGTGGTCAACTCAACTCACGGTGATCGACTCAGCTCATGGGGTCAACTCAGCTTACAATGGTCAACTCAGATCGTGGTGGTCAACATAGCTTATGATGGTCAACTCAGATCATTGGGGTCAACTCAAATTACGATGGTAAAATCAGATTGTGGGGTTCAACTCATCTTACGATGGTAAACTCAGATCGTGGGGGTCAACTCAGCTTACATTGTCAACTTAGATCGTGGGGGTCAACTTAGTTGAAGGTGGCCAACTCAGAACGTGGGGGTCAACTCAGATCACGGGGGTCAATTCAGATCGTGGTGTTCAACTCATATCGTGGAAGAGAGCTCGACCTAAGCTTACGGGACACAGCTTATGAACCAAGCTTATGACCTAAGTAGGGATCGAAACATGGCTGGGACAAAACCCGAGCCACATCCGCCCTCTACCCCTTCTCCCTAGACTTCAACATTCCTTGGTCTTTGCTCTAAACTGAACCATCGTGCAGCCTGACCTCAACCCTCACTAATACCATCAACCCCTTCCCATAACTCGAATTCTAGGAAGCCTCGTCATGGTAAGTAGAAAAATATATGACACATTGAACATCGGTTCGTAGTCTCAAATCATTGAATTCGAAAGCTTAAAACACCCACACAATAATATGAATGAAGGGTTCATTCAAATGAGATTTTGTACTTGCATTTTATTTGAGAACTTACAACCGAGTGTCACGAGGCTGGAAGGGATGGAGAATGCCGAAAAACTCCTCTTGTTTTTCTACGGAAAAGCTCAAAACTGATGGGGGGAGAAGGGGAGTGGCGGCTATTGGGAAGGGCTAGGGTTTTTCACTTTTTTTTTGTTTCGAAAACGAGAAAGTGATTTGTTTGTCTGCGTATAGGGACCTAGATTCTCATAAAAATAAAAGTGTTAAAAGATAGTAGGGAAAGTTGCTAGTCTATTGATAAGCGTTCTACTTGAAAACCCTTTCTCCCTCCCTTGTATAATTTCTAAAATTGGATACAATATGAGGAGAAACTTGTTTGAGAAAAATAGACTTCTAAAATTTTACTACCATAAAATTTTCCAAAGCATAGGGAATGACCTCAAAAATTAATTTTATAAAATCATCTTTACCTCGGTGTTTCCCATCGTCCCCATTCCGGCCTCGTAGTACCTGTAATAAAAAATCTGAAAAGGTACTCGCATAAAATAGCTTAAATATTTAATATGGTATAATCAAAGAGTGAAGTCAATATAGCTAGCAGAATAAATGAGAACAATACTAAGGCATGCGACTTTTAGTAGGAAAAATTTCCAGGTGTTACAATATTCTTGGGGAAGAACATGAATTTCATCCTCGAAATTCGAAAACTTACCGAAACGTTCTGGGTAGAGCTCGTTGATATAGGCCCTTACCTCACACGTAGCTTCCTCCTCGGAATGATTCAGCCACTGGAGCTTGACCATGGGAATGGTGTGATTGCATATTCATATCATGTCTGCCTAAGATCAGAGTAGCTCGCTCCTCAAAATTCAACTACGGCGAGCTATTGCGGCTCAACACTCAGCACATGCGAGGGGTTCGGCACATATTTCCTAAGCATGGAGATGTGGAAGATGTTGTGTATGGCTTCTAGGCTTGGCGATAGGACTATGCGGTAAGCTAACGTCCCCACTCTGTATAAGATCTCGAAGGGTCCTATGAATCTGGATGCTAGCTTCCCTTTCTATCCAAACCTCATACACTCTTCATAGGAGCAACCTTCACAAGTGATCCCCGACCACTAATTATAACTAACTCCTCCTCAGATCAGCATAACTATTTGTTGACTCTGGGCAGTCCTCATCCTATCTTTTATCCTCATCACTGTTTCTGCTGCCTGGTGAACTATCTCGGGGCCCAGCTCTGTCCACTCACCTATCTCATCCCAATGTATGGGAGATCTGCACCTCGTCCCATAGAGTGCCTCATAAGGCGCCATGCCGATAGAGGCCTGAAAGCTGTTGTTATAGGTGAACTGTTGTGAGGAATCAGATTTTAGATTAGTGATTATTGAATTGAGTTGCGATTAATCGAGTGAATTTTGAGGGTTTTGCGAAATGAATCTGATTCCAGTAGAATTCAGCAGTTGCGCGAGTTGATGAAGTCTGTTATCAGCTGTTGGTGGCGTAGGAGTTGTCGTTTCGTAGAACCAGACATAGCGCTAATATGAGGAAATCAGACGTAGCGCTAATATGAGGAAATCAGACGTAGCGCATTTCAGATTTCTACTATCGTGAGTTAGTGATGCGTCGTCGTTTCGCTTTTCAGTAGTTGCGTTTGAAGAGGTATCTGCTGGCAGATGAGGCGCGGGTGCGAGGATTTATGAGAACGTGACACGTGTTGGTCAATATTTTTGGTGTTGACTGCTGAATTGTAGCGCTATCAGCTGTTGCGTTGTGAGGAATTGTCCCAGCTGAATGTTTGAGGAACCAGTCGCTGATGAGAGGCGACGTCGTTTTGATAAGTTGAAACGCAGCGTTTTGGGTGTAACGCTTTGCGACCAGCTGCTGGTTGTTTTGCTAGGAATCTGTTGTCAGCTGCTGGAGCGATGGGGTGTCGTTTTGATTAGTTGATGCGGCGTTGTTTTGATGTTCTTTTGAGAATACAACGTCTGATGGTTGCTGCTGGTTTCGTTGAGAGGAAGAGCTGATACCTGTTGTGAGCAACGGCTGGTGTCTGTTGTAAGATACCTACTGTTTCGATGTCTGCTGATTTTGGTGAGCAGCAGCTGGTGGATTGAGAGATATATAGATAAGTGTTGATCGACACTTAGAATTATTCTGAACCCGATATTTCTTATCTCCAATTTCAAACCCTCGTTCTAGCTACTGTTCACCCGAACGTTTCTTCCCTAGAATTCTGTCAATTCCAGCCGTTGTTTTCGATGTTTTTGGTGGCGCTGGGTTCCTTGTGAGTTTCTCTTCCGATTGTTACCCAGTTGAGGCTGTCGAACGACCTTGGAGAGGATCGGGAAGTTGCTGGTTTCTTCGTAGAGTGGAATTTGATAGTTCTTCCGCTGGTTTCAGCTTCTGGGTAAGGAATTCCTACTGTTCTAAGCTTAGTATGGACTGTTAGTACTTTGTTTAGAGGTAGAACCGGAGTTAGGTTCTGGACCGTAGGAAATGTTGAGATTTGAATTAGACATGAGTTATTGATTGTCATGCCCGAGATTCTTATGTAGTGATTAAGTAAATTTGAAATCCCGGACGTTAGATATTGATGAAGTCTGGTTGAGGATTTTCGGATTTCTTCTGGAAATGTTATGTTTCGATTGAACTTCTTCCAGGTGAAATCTGGTTGAGATTCAAAGTTGAATTAATGAATTTTGGGAGGAATCTGTTTTTCCAAGTGTTTAGAAGAGAAACGCTGCCGTTTTGGTGAAGTCTGGTGCGTTGCGTAAGTTATCGCGACCAGATAATGAAACGTGGTCGTTTTGGAGAAAGCTGGTAGAATCTTACCAGTCGTTGATAATATAAGTGCAATACATTGTCGTGTTACGAAGACCAGTAGTAGAGCTATTGTAGCGGAATCCAGACGTCAGGTAGAATCTTTACCAGTCGTTTGATAATATAAGTGCAATACATTGTCGTGTTACGAAGACCAGTAGTAGAGCTATTGTAGCGGAATCCAGACGTCAACGCCAGTCAACTTTACTGTAGCTTGCAGCTGGTTTTGCGAGGGAGTTAGCGACTGGATTTGATGAAGTCAGTTATGCAACGTCGTTTGAATTAGTTGGAACGCAGAGTTTTGATGCAACGTCTCGTTGTCCAGCTTTTGGGATTTGAGAACGAGTCGTTGGCTTGTGAAGCAGCGACCAGTCGAGGGATTTGAAACCAGTCGATGGTTTGTTGTATCTGCTGGTTTAACCAGTCGTGGGAGCAATGCAACGTCGTTTTGATTTATGAAACAGGAACCGTAATACGACACCGTTTGAATTCGTTAGCGGGACCAGTCGATGAAGTAGTTTAGTGTGACCAGCTGATGAGTTCTTTCAGTCGAGATTTGGAACCAGCTGTTGGTGTGTTGCGACGTCGTTTGGATTAAGTATTACGACGTCGTTTTGATATTAAAGAAACGCAATGTCTGGGTGTTATTGCGACTGAGTATTTCAGCAGCTGGTTATCCAGAACAACGAATGACGAAGTCTGAACAACAGTTGAGACATCTGGTTAACGATATATATATTGTTGCAAAGATCTGTTTTGAAGCGGTGTGAGTATATCCTATTTTGTTATTTAAATACTCAGCATGACACGTGGAATTCATATAGTTTACGTTGGAAATTCCACATAAAACATAGATCGTTGTTATAAATAAGATGGAATTCGAAATCCTTGTAACTTTTGCTACAGACTTCAGGAGTTGATTATGTGAATACTAGGAACGATAAAGTGGAAGAGATATCTGAAGAATTCAAACAGAGAGTAACGAAGGTATAATTTAACAGTGAGAATCAGGGATTAGATTACTCAAGAATGAGATTTCTTGAGTTATCCCGATGAAATCACATACTTGTTGATTACTGTTCTTGATTTAGAACTGGAGTTTTATGTGTCGATCCATCACAGGTAGTGGATCTTTTATATTTGCATGATATTGCATAACACGAAGAGAATATGAATTGATTCTAATGCCCAGGACTGAGATGACCTGATTTTCGAAGTTGGAGTTAACTTCGATAGATGGATATCCATGTCAAGATCGGATACGAATCTTGATGGTGTTGATGTGAAATGGAATCAGTTCTGAGACGAAGAATTGAGATAGATTCATTGCATTGCATTTTAGAATTGATACATGTTGACATACATTTATTTATTCTATTGCATATACCTGTTGATTATATTGAGATTGTTTCTCACCGGAGTTTATCCGGCTGTTGTCTTGTTTTGTATGTGTGCATGACAACAGGTAGAAGAGAACTGAGTTGATTGGGCAAGGGTAGTGAGAGCTGGCTACCTAGATGAAGGGCAACAAATAAGAAGAATTTCTAGAGATCTGCTGCTAGCATAGTCTTGAAATAGTTAGCGTTAGTATTTGATGAAATCTGGTTTTGTGACTACTGGTTAGATCTTGTATAGATAAATATAACATGCAGTAACCGTTGTACTATTAAATGTTCTGTTTATAAATAACCAGTTTTTGGAAACAAACATAGTTCTGTTCTGTTACCAATGACCAGCTTTTGGGGACCAAATTTAAAAAAAAAAATTTTACCAGATTTTACTACTTAAACTTGTTGGTTTAATTAAACGCTAATTAAACGCCCTAAGATGAGATTAGAAGAATAATTGTGAGCAGAGAGCCTCACAACAGGTGGTATCAGAGCCCATTAAACCATTAAGTTATTGAACTAGATGAGTGGGGTAGATTGAGTCTTCTCAATTGATTTTATTGCATGCTTGAATGGTATATGTCTTACTGTTTTTAAATTCTTATCACGTGATTACTGTGAATAAACGGTAAGAGTATGCCGAAGAGTTATGAGAATTACATGCTCTTTGAAGTGATTAGTAGCATGTATTGAATGAAGTATGAATCAGAACTCGATCTCTTGAGAAGTAGCACCTTGATATGTGCTAATCAAAGGAGGGACTGAGATTTGTTATTGAAATGATGAAGAATTGTGAAAAAATCTCTCTGATTTTTAGATATGCCTCCTCGAAGAACAAATACCCGACAGATTGGAACAGTTCCGCGAACAGAGCAGGGTAGTACATCGACTGATGTATTGAATGCAGCTGCAACTCAGATGGAAACATTGTTGAAACGATTTCAGTATTTTAAACCACCAACCTTGACAGGAACAGAAAATGCAATAGATTGTGAGACCTGGTTAGAGGATATAGAACAGTTATTCGAAGCACTAGATTATACCGATGATCGTCGGATGAAATTGATAGTACACCAGTTGCATGGTCTTGGTAAAAGTTGGTGGATAGCAACAAAGAAGGCACTTGAAAATCAAGGTACTGTAATTACTTGGGCGGTATTTAGAACAGCTTTCTATCAAAGATTCTTCCCCGTTTTGTATCGAAAGGATAAAGGAGCAGAATTTGCAAACTTGAGACATGGTCAATTGAATATCGAAGAATACGTTGCCAAATTTACCAGTTTGCTCAAATGCGCTCCACATGTTGCTATCAGTGATGAAGCGCAAGCCGATCAGTTTATCAATGGCTTGAATTGTGACGTGTTCACTTTGGTGAATACAGGACGACCAAATACTTTTGCCGATGCATTGAATCGCGCAAAAGGAGCAGAAGCTGGATTGCTGAGGCAACGAAGAGCGCAATTTGTGCCATCAGCAGCCAAATTACCACAAGAGAACCCACAGATTCCACCACCCCCTCGTTTTGATGCTGGAAGAAGCGGTAGTGGAAAGAAAAATTTCTTTAAAGGAAAAGGAAAACAATTCAAGCGTTCCGGTACCAGTAGCTCCTCCAGTTCAAGTGAATTCAAACAACTGGGAGCTGGACAGAAATCTGGTGATTACTGTACCAAGTGTGGAGGCAAACACAACACTGAACAATGTAGAGGAGTGTTTGGCCTTTGCCGCATTTGTAATCAACCTGGACATTTTGCAAGAATTTGTCCTCAACGAGGTGCTGGAAGTTCACAAAGCACTGGGGCATCGAGATCACTGCCACCACCAGAAAGACAAGCATCTTCTATACATTCGTTCCAACCACAGAATCAACAACAGGGTAGACAAGGAGGAAGTCAAACAGTGAGTCAACCTCCTAAACAGCAAGCACGAGTGTTTGCATTGACTGAAGAGCAAGCACAGGCGGCCCCTGATGATGTTATTGCAGGTAATTGCTATCTTTGTGGTTATCCTGCCTATGTACTAATTGATACAGGTGCTTCCCACACATTTATTTCTTAGCATTTTGTTGTAACACATTCGTTGCCTATCGAATCATTGACTGAGGTAGTATTAATCTCTTCACCTCTGGGAAGGGGTATGCTAATAGTAAAAGCTGTTAAGCATTGTATACTACAGTTTGAGGGTCATGATATTGAGATTGATTGTGTTGTGCTTGGGTTGTCTGATTTTGATTGTATTATCGGCATAGATATGTTAAACAAGTACAGGGCAACAGTGGATTGTTTCCAGAAAGTGGTGCGACTTAGACCCGAGAAAACTGAGGATGGAAATTTTATGGGAAGGGATCACGAGCCAGAATTCCTTTGATTTCTGTGATTGCTATGACGAAGCTATTACAGAAAGGAGCAGAGGATTCCTGATTTATGCAGTAGATGGGAAGAAGAATAGCCCGAATCTGGTTGATATACCAGTAGTTTGCGAATTTGCTGATGTCTTTCCTGATGAGATTCCAGGATTGCCTCCATATCGAGAGGTGGACTTCAGTATTGAATTGATGCCAGGTACCCAACCGATATCAAAAGCACCATACCGAATGGCACCAATTGAGTTAAAGGAATTGAAAGAGCAGCTTGAAGATCTTCTGGACAAAGGGTACATTAGACCAAGTGTTTCCCCTTGGGGCGCTCCGGTATTATTTGTACGCAAGAAGGATGGATCAATGAGATTATGTATTGACTACCGGCAATTGAATAAAGCAACGGTAAAGAATAAATATCCTTTACCACGAATAGATGATTTATTTGATCAGTTGCAGGATTCGTCAGTATATTCAAAGATTGATTTGAGATCCGGATATCATCAATTGAGAGTAAGAGATGAGGATATATCGAAAACTGCATTTCGAACGAGGTATGGTCACTATGAGTTCATCGTTATGCCGTTTGGATTGACAAATACTCCGGCAGTGTTTATGAGTTTGATGAACAGGGTATTTCTTTCTTGGCCATATCATTTCTGGAGATGGTATTTCTGTTGATCCAAGTAAAATAGCGGCCGTGATTAATTGGCCTAGACCAACATCTGTACCAGAAATTCGAAGCTTAATGGGTCTTGTAGGGTATTATCGACGGTTATCCAGGATTTTTCGAGTATTGCAAAGCCTATAACTCAACTGACACAGAAGAATGCACCGTTTGTTTGGTCAGAGGCTTGTGAAAACAGTTTTCTTGAATTGAAGAAGAGGTTAACTACCGCACCAGTGTTGACAATTCCTTCGGGTACTGGTGATTTTGTGGTGTATTGTGATGCTTCTCACCAAGGATTGGGGTGTGTTTTGATGCAACGAGAACATGTGATTGCATACGCCTTGAGGCAGCTGAAGTCACATGAGATTCGATATCCAATTCATGATCTTGAATTGGCAGCCATCGTATTTGCGTTAAAGATATGGCGACATTATCTTTATGGTGAAAAATTTGAGATCTTCTCTGATCACAAGAGTCTGAAGTATCTGTTTTCGCAGTCTGAATTGAATATGAGGCAACGAAGATGGTTGGATTTATTGAAAGATTTTTATTGCGAAATCAAATAATATCCTGGGAAATCCAATGCAACAGCCGATGCTCTTAGTAGACAAGTTTGTGCTTTGTCCTTGACTACGATAGGTGTATCTAGTTTAATAGAGGATTGCTGTAATTCTGGATATTTGTTTGAGACAAATGTGAAGCCAATGAGAATTTGTGCTATAAGTGCTGAACCTGAACTATTAATTCGAATTAAAGAAGCACAAAAGAAGGATTTGAATATCCAGAAATCTGTTGAGATGATTAAATCTGGACATCAATCGGAATATCGATTAGGTGCTAATGATGTACTATATGTGCATAACAGACTTGTTGTTCCCGATGTTTTAGAATTGAGACACCAGATCTTGAATGAAGCCCATATAAGTAGATTCAGTGAGCATCCTGGAGGTAGAAAGATGTACAATGATCTAAAGAAACAGTACTGGTGGAAACAAATGAAGTCTGATGTGACTAATTTTGTCTCGAAGTGCTTGAATTGTCAACATGTGAAAGCTGAAAGGAAGAAACCTGCTGGGTTACTACAAAGTCTGTCAGTTCCTGAATGGAAATGGGATCACATTTATATGGACTTTGTAACGAAATTACCAAAATCATCTCGAGGTTGCGATGCAATTTGGGTAATTATCGATAGTTTGACAAAATCTGCTTGTTTTATTCCATATCGAATGACTTATCGACATGATCAAATGGCAGATCTTTACATTAAAGAAGTAGTCAGACTTCATGGTATACCAAAATTGATTGTATCTGACCGAGATCCAAGATTTACTTCACACTTTTGGAATAGCTTGCAACAATCTCTAGGTACAAAATTGCATTTGAGCACTGCATATCATCCTCAAACCGATGGGCAATCTGAAAGAACCATTCAGACTCTTGAGGATATGCTTAGAGCAGTAGTACTGGACTTTGGTATTACATGGCAAGATTCATTACCACTGGTGGAATTTTCATACAACAACAGCTATAAAACCAGTATCGAAAGGGCTCCGTTCGAAGCGTTGTATGGAAGGAAATGTCGTTCACCATTATATTGGGATGATGTATCGGAGATACCTGAATTGGGACCAGATTTGATTAGAGAAACGACTGAGAAAGTGAAGTTGATTCAGCAGAAAATGAGAACAGCGCAGCATAGGCAAGCCAGATATGCAAATACCAGACATAGACCTTTGTGTTTTGAAACAGGGGACAAAGTATTTTTGAAGATTTCTCCCTTCAGGGGTACAATCAGATTTGGTAAACGTGGAAAATTGTCTCCGAGATTCATTGGTCCTTATGAAATTCTTGAAAATATCGGCGATCTTGCTTATCGACTTGAATTACCTCCATCTCTTGCGGGTATACATGATGTCTTCCATGTATCGATGCTAAGGAAATATCTGCCTGATGTATCTCATGTTATTCCTGCTGAAGAAGCTGAACTCGATGAAACTTTGAGTTATTTTGAACAACCGATACAGATTCTTGATCGAAAAGAAAAACAACTCCGAACTAAGATTATTCCATTGGTGAAGATTCAATGGAATCGACATGGAGTTGAAGAAGCTACATGGGAAGTTGAGGAAGATATGAAACAACGATTCCCCTATCTTTTCCAATGAGGTTAGTTTTTATTTAAATTCTATTATTTCATTATTTCTATGCGCATATAGAGACTGCTGAGGAGTTCGAGGACGAACTCAGATTTTAGAGGGGGAGAAATGTAATGCCCGAGATTCTTATGTAGTGATTAAGTAAATTTGAAATTTCCGGACGTTAGATATTGATGAAGTCTGGTTGAGGATTCTCGGATTTCTTCTGGAAATGTTATGTTTCGAATTGAACTTCTTCCAGGTGAAATCTGGTTGAGATTCGAAGTTGAATTAATGAATTTTGGGAGGAATCTGTTTTTCCAAGTGTTTAGAAGAGAAACGCTACCGTTTTGGTGAAGTCTGGTGCGTTGCGTAAGTTATCGCTACCAGATAATGAAACGTGGTCGTTTTGGAGAAAGCTGGTAGAATCTTACCAGTAGTTGATAATATAAGTGCAATACGTTGTCGTGTTACGAAGAACAGTAGTAGCGCTATTGTAGCGGAATCCAGACGTCAACGCCAGTAAACTTTACTGTAGCTTGCAGCTGGTTTTGCGAGAGAGTTAGCGACTGGATTTGATGACGTCAGTTATGCGACGTCGTTTGAATTAGTTGGAACGCAGCGTTTTGATGCAATGTCTAGTTGTCCAGCTTTTGGGATTTGAGAACCAGTCGTTGGCTTGTGAAGCAGCGACTAGTCGAGGGATTTGAAACCAGTCGATGGTTTGTTGTATCTGCTGGTTTAACCAGTCGTGGGAGCAATATGACGTCGTTTTGATTTATGAAACAGGAACCGTAATACGACACCGTTTGAATTAGTTAGCGGGACCAGTCGATGAAGTAGTTTAGTGTGACCAGCTGATGAGTTCTTTCAGTCGAGATTTGGAACCAGCTGTTGGTGTGTTGCGACGTCGTTTGGATTATTTATTACGGCGTCGTTTTGATATTAACGAAACGCAACGTCTGGGTGTTATTGCGACTGAGTATTTTAGCAGCTGGTTTTCCATAACAACGAATGATGAAGTCTGAACAACAGTTGGGACATCTGGTTAATGATATATATATTGTTGCAAAGATATATTTTGAAGCGGTGTGAGTATATCCTATTTTGGTATTTAAATGCTCAGCATGACACGTGGAATTCATATAGATTACGTTGGAAATTCCACAGAAAATAGAGATCGTTGTTATAAATAAGATGGAATTCGAAATCCTTGTATCTTTTGCTACAGACTTCTGGAGTTGATTCTGTGAAGATACTAGGAACGATAAAGTGGAAGAGATATCTGAAGAATTCAAGCAGAGAGTAACGAAGGTATAATTTAACAGTGAGAGTCAGGGATTAGATTACTCAAGAATGAGATTTCTTGAGTTATCCCGATGAAATCACATACTTGTTGATTACTGTTCTTGATTTAGAACTTGAGTTTTATGTGTCGATCATCACAGGTAGTGAATCTTTTATATTTTCATGATATTGCATAACACGAAGAGAATATGAATTGATTCTAATGCCCAGGACTAAGATGACCTGATTTTCGAAGTTGGAGTTAACTTCGATAGATGGATATCCATGTCAAGATCGGATACGAATCTTGATGGCGTTGATGTGAAATGGAATCAGTTCTGAGACGAAGAATTGAGATAGATTCATTGGATTGCATTTTAGAATTGATACACGGTGACATACATTTATTTATTCTATTGCATATACCTGTTGATTATATTGAGATTGTTTCTCACCGGAGTTTATCCGGCTGTTGTCTTGTTTTGTTTGTGTGCATGACAACAGGTAGAAGAGAGCTGAGTTGATTGGGCAAGTGTAGTGAGAGCTGGCTACCTAGATGAAGGGCAACAAATAAGAAGAATTTCTAGAGATCTGCTGCTAGCATAGTCTTGAAATATTTAGCGTTAGTATTTGATGAAATCTGGTTTTGTGACTACTGGTTAGATCTTGTATTGATAAATATAACATGCAGTAACCCTTGTACTATTAAATGTTCTGTTTATAAATAACCAGTTTTTGGAAACAAACATAGTTCTGTTCTGTTACCAACGACCAGCTTTTGGGGACCAAATTTAAAAAATTCTTTTTTACCAGATTTTACTACTTAAACTTGTTTGTTTAATTAAACGCTAATTAAATGCCCTAAGATGTGATTAGAAGAATAATTGTGAGCAGAGAGCCTCACATTGATTGAGTTTCCTTAACAGATTTGAGGATTCTAGGTGCATCCTGCCGTGAATTGCCGTAGCAGGAGGAAGCTGACTTGCTTCATTTGTGTTTCCGTGCTTTGATAAATCTGTTGAGGTAGAAATCAGTCGTTGGAGGTACGAATTGAGCAGATTTAGCAGCTTTGAGCGTGAACATGGCTGTGATTGATGTTGTGAAATCTGTTGATATGCTTATGTGATTTACGTGATACAGCTTGTGAATTGATTTAGTTTTACATTTTGTTTTCACGTATTGAATTGTGTGCATTATACATTGAATTTTGAATTGGCATACATGCATACATCTTGAGCCTGATTGACAGATTGATTGATGACCTGATTTGAGAGCCACGTTGCGACTGTCCGACTGATGAGTTGTTCCTGAAAAGTCCAACGCTATCATTGGAGTGGTGACTATCGGATTCGAGTGTCTACCACCGAGCTGTGATGGGTTGACGGGCTCTGAAGACCACGGACCGATGATTTCCCCGGTTGATACACCGTGCATGTTATAGAGGCTCGACTGAGATGAATTGCCAGTTGATTTACTGGTCTAGCTATCCGATCCTTGATAGCCCTCATGCATTTCATAGCATTGATTATAGCATGTTGCATGATTAGCTGTTTTGATAGCTCTTCGTACTGAGGCTTGACCTCGTATTTTTTTCCTGCTTTTGTGTTGTTTGGGTCTGTGTTACCCATTTGCAGGATCATCAGGTAACCAAGCTGGACAGAGTGGAGCGCCAGCTGGTCGATCCCCGATTTC
>KV015603.1:48927-65770 GCA_001598015.1 Dorcoceras hygrometricum
GATTAAAGCCCGAAATGGTCAGTCTGATGATTTCTCTGTTTCTTTGGATGGATGTCTGAGATTTCGAGGAAGATTGGTGGTTCCGAACTTGATCGATTTGAAATAGGCCATCATGAATGAAGCGCATTGTAGTCAGTACAATGTGCATCCGGGCGAGAGAAAGATGTACCATGCCTTGAAATCTCACTACTGGTGGGAAGGCATGAAGAGCGACATCTCTGGTTTTGTTGCTATATGTCTGAATTGCCAGCAAGTCAAGGCTGAGAGAATGAGACCTGGTGGATTGCTACAGAGTTTGGAGGTGTCCCAATGGAATTGGGAGCACATCGCCATGGATTTTGTGACTCATTTACCTCGATCGAGTAGGGGATGCGATGCAATTTGGGTGGTGATTGATAGACTCTCGAAGTCAGCCCATTTCATTCCCTATGATGTGAGGTGTTCTATGAAGAAAATGGCGAAGCTGTATATCGACCATGTGGTTAGATTGCATGGAGTTCCTGTTTCGATAGTGTCTGACAGAGATCCAAGATTCACCTCTCGTTTTTGGAAGAGTCTGCAAGCAGCGATGGGTTCGAGATTGGCTATGAGTACAGCCTATCACCCACTGACAGATGGTCAGTCTGAGCGGACCATCCAGACTTTAGAGGATATGCTGCGAGCAGTTGTGATGGATTTTAGTGGTGGCTGGCAGGATTATTTGTCCTTGGTTGAGTTTTCGTATAATAACAGCTACCAGGTGACTATCGGGATGGCTCCATTTGAGGCGTTGTATGGTCGAAAATGCAGATCTCCGATTTGTTGCGAAGAAGTTGGTGAGAGACAGCTTTCTACCCCTGAGTTTGTGCAGCATATGAAGACCAGATTGATTTGATTCGAAGCAGAATGAAGGCTGCACAAGATAGATTTACCAGCTATGCTAACCGAAGACATCGACAGTTAGAGTTTGAGGTTGGCGATCGAGTATTTCTCAAAGTTTCTCCTTTCAAAAGCGTGATGCGATTCAGATTTAAAGGCAAATTAGCTCCTAGATTTGTTGGTCCCTTTGAGATTGTTGAGCGGGTTGGACAGTTGGCTTATCGATTGAGACTGCCTGATGAGTTGGCAGCGATGCATGATGTCTTTCATGTGTCAATGTTGAGGAAATATGAGCCAGATCCTTCCCATGTGTTGAGAACCGACGAAGTTGAGCTGGATTCTGCCTTGAATTATGTAGAATATGCAGTGCAAATTCTGGATAGGAAGGAGAAGCAGCTGAGGAACAAAGTGATTCCATTGGTGATGGTCCAATGGAGTAAGCACGGCCGAGAGGAAGCTACCTGGGAAGTTGAGGAGAAGATGAGGCAGGATTGGCCTCATCTGTTTGAGCACTGATAGTGTAATTCCAGGTAAATTATGATTCTTTGCTTCGAGTTTGGTTAGTGATTGTATTTGATTATGATGTTTGATTGAATTTTTCCCTGAGTTTGCCTTTGATTTCGAGGACGAAATCTCTTAAGGTGGGGAGAATGTGAGGAATCAGATTTTAGATTAGTGATTATTGAATTGAGTTGGGAGTAATTGAGTGAAATTTGAGGGTTTTGCGAAATGAATCTGATTCCAGTAGAATTCAGCAGTTGCGCGAGTTGATGAAGTCTGTTATCAGCTGTTGGTGGCGTAGGAGTTGTCGTTTCGTAGAACCAGACGTAGCGCTAATATGAGGAAATCAGACGTAGCGCTAATATGAGGAAATCATACGTAGCGCATTTCAGATTTCTACTGTAGCGATTGAGTGATGTGTTGTTGTTTTGCTTTTCAGTAGTTGCGTTTCAAGAGGTATCTGCTGGCAGCTGAGGCGCGGGTGCGAGGATTTATGACAACGTGACACGTGTTGGTCAATATTTTTGGTGTTGACTGCTGAATTGTAGCGCTATCATCTATTGCGTTGTGAGGAATTGTCCCAGCTGAATGACCAGCTGTTGGTTTGAGGAACCAGTCTCTGATGAGAGGCGACGTCGTTTTGATAAGTTGAAACACAGCGTTTTGGGTGTAGCGCTTTGCGACCAGCTGCTGGTTGTTTTGCTAGGAATCTGTTGTCAGCTGCTGGAGCGATGCGGTGTCATTTTGATTAGTTGATGCGGCGTCGTTTTGATGTTCTTTTGAGAATACAACGTCTGATGGTTGCTGCTGGTTTCGTTGAGAGGAAGAGCTGATATCTGTTGTGAGAACGGCTGGTGTCTGTTGTAAGATACCTACTGTTTCGATGTCTGCTGATTTTGGTGAGCAGCAGCTGGTGGATTGAGAGATATATAGATAAGTGTTGATCGACACTTAGAATTATTCTGAACCCGATATTTCTTATCTCCCATTTCAAACCCTTGTTCTAGCTACTGTTCACCCGAACGTTTCTTCCCTTCCAGCCGTTGTTTTCGATGATTTTGGTGGCGCTGGGTTCCTTGTGAGTTGCTCTTCCGATTGTTACCCAGTTGAGGCTGTCGAACGACCTTGGAGAGGATCGTGAAGTTGCTGGTTTCTTCGTACAGTGGAATTTGATGGTTCTTCCGCTGGTTTCAGCTTCTGGGTAAGGAATTCCTATTGTTCTAAGCTTAGTATGGACTGTTAGTACTTTGTTTAGAGGTAGAACCAGAGTTAGGTTCTGGACCGTAGGAAATGTTGAGATTTGAATTAGACATGAGTTATTGATTGAGTTTCCTTAACAGATTTGAGGATTCTAGGTGCATCCTGCCGTGAATTGCCGTAGCAGGAGGAAGCTCACTTGCTTCATTTGTGTTGCCGTGCCTTGATAAATCTGTTGAGGTAGAAATCAATCGTTGGAGGTACGAATTGAGCAGATTTAGCAGCTTTGAGCGTGAACATGGCTGTGATTGATGTTGTGAAATCTGTTGATATGCTTCTGTGATTTACATGATACAGCTTGTGAATTGATTTAGTTTTACATTCTGTTTTCACGTATTGAATTGTATGCATTATGCATTGAATTTTGAATTGGCATACATGCATACATCTTGAGCCTGATTGACAGATTGATTGATGACCTGATTTGAGAGCCACGTTGTGACTGGCCGACTGATGAGTTGTGCCTGAAAAGTCCAACGCTATCATCAGAGTGGTGACTACCGGATTCGAGTGTCTACCACCGCGCTGTGATGGGATGACGGGCTCTGAAGATCACGGACCGATGATTTCCCCGGTTGATACACCGTGCGTGGTATAGAGGCTCGACTAAGATGAATTGCCAGTTGATTTACTGGTCTAGCTATCCGATCCTTGATAGCCCTCATGCATTTCATAGCATTGATTATAGCATGTTGCATGATTAGCTGTTTTGATAGCTCTTCGTACTGAGGCTTGACCTTGTATTTTTTCCTGCTTTTGTGTTGTTTGGGTCTGTGTTATCCATTTGCAGGATCTTCAGGTAACCAAACTGGACAGAGTGGAGCGCCAGCTGGTCGATCCCCGTTTCCTTGAGTCCCAGTCTACTTTTACTATGTATTGAACCGGGGGATGCCCCGTGTTTTATGTATTGGGGATCTGTATTTGAATTGAGATTTGTCGTTACCTGTTTTATATGATTTTGAGTTCAACTCTGTTGAGTTAAGCGTGCAAGGGTGAGAACAGTACTGGGATGGGTGACCTCCTGGGAAGTTTTCGTACGTCAAACTGCTGACGTTGTGCCGCTTGATCTGGTTGGCCATGTGGGCTGTAAAAGTGTGATGCCAGATCTTAACGGGTAATACTATCTCTGCGGGGGATAGGGCCGATGGTAGGGGAAAGGGTAAGACTGATCTCTAAGGGAAATGAGACAGCACCAGCAGTTAGACACGCACCTCCCCGAGCGAGGTCAGGGGTTCAAGTCTCCCAAGAAGCATTTTCTATACTTCTTGGGGGGGGGGATTGTTGAGTTAAGCGTGCAAGGGTGAGAACAGTACTGGGATGGGTGACCTCCTGGGAAGTTTTTGTACGTCAAGCTTCTGACGTTGCGCCGCTTGATCTGGTTGGCCATGTGGGCTGTAAAAGTGTGATGCCAGATCTTAACGGGTAATACTATCTCTGCGGGGGATAGGGCCGGCGGTAGGAGAAAGGATAAGACTGATCTCTAAGGGAAATGAGACAGCACCAGCAGTTAGACACGCACCTCCCCGGACTCATGGGCCTAACAGCCCAACCCTAACGCACATAATAGGTGCACTCTGCGCTGCCACATTATAAGGAAATAAAGTTGCACATTGGCTAACAGCTATAGCTTTTGGCCTAGTGGTAAGCGCTTGATCCTAACAAACTCGTATTTTGTGTATTGATATTTTCAAAGTATGTTTTGAGTTCAGGCCCATATTATTTCGAAAAATTATGTGCTTAATTGTGCTGTAATCTTGTGATTAGCACGGGGACTGACAGCTGTACTAGAGGTAGCTTGGCTTCGCAACTCCTCTGAAAGTTAGTAGCACAAGCTCGCAGCAGATCCTCTAGCACTTGGTTCAATCTATCTGTCTGCCCATCTGTCTGAGGGTGAAATGCGATGCTGACTGCAGCTTTGTCCCCAAAGAAGCGTGAAGACTCCTCCAAAATGCTGATGTGATTCACGTATCTCTGTCCGACACAATCAAGCCTAGTATCCCATGCAGTTTAACAATCTCCCGGATATACAACTCTACGTACTGTGTCATAGTGGATGTGGTATTCATCGACAGAAAATGTGCCGACTTGGTGAGTCGGTTCACAATCACCCATATACAATTAGATCCCCTAACGGTACTCGAAAATCCACAACAAAGTCCATCGAAATGTTTCCCCCTTCCACTACGGAATAGGGAGTGGTCTCAGTAGTCCAGCAGGTCTCTGATGTTCTGCCTTGATCTGCTAGCAAGTCAAACACTCGAAAACAAAATGGTAATATCGAGCTTCATGCCCGGCCACCAATACAACTGCTAGGTCCCTGTACATCTTTGTGCTCCCTGGGTGAACCAAATAAGGTGACGCATGAGCCTCTGTCATAATCAACTCTCTTAGTTCATCACCTGAAGAAACCCAAAATCATCCTCTAAACTTCATAATCCCATTGCCCACGGTGTAGAGTCCAATGCCCTTCTCCTCATCTCTCAACCTCCACTTCTGCAGCCGTTCATCACTAGCCTGGTTGTCGCGAATGCAATCTAGTAGAGTATACTGTACAGTCACTGCATTCAGTCTGGGAGCTCTCCCTTCATTATAAATCTCTATCCAAAAACTCTGAATCTCTCGCTGTAGCGGCTATGTGACTGTCAGATGTGCAATAACTGTTGTGTTCCTACTCAATGCGTCGGCCACAACGTTAGCTTTCCCTGGATGGTAGCTAATCTCATAGTCGTAATATTTTACCAACTCTACCCATATCCTATGTATCACATTCAACTCCTTCTGCATGAAGAAGTATTTGAAGCTCTTGTGGTCGGTGAATATCTCGCAATTCTCTCCATTAGATAATGCCTCGTGATCTTGAGTGCAAAAACAACTACTATTAGCTCCAGATCATGCATCGGATAATTATTCTCGTGCACTTTCATCTAAAGACGTAAGATATAACCATGTCATCCTGCATCAATAATGCACCTAGGCCTAGCTTAGATGCATTGGTGTAGATCACGAAATTACCTTTCCCTGACGGCATAGCTAAGACAGGCGTTGATATGAGGGCTCGCTTCAAAATGTAAAAACTGTGCTGGCACTCAGGGCATACATACTTGGAATTCTTGTTCGTTAGCGCAGTCAAGGGCACCTCAATAGAGGAAAAGCCCTTGATGAACTTCCGATAATATCCTGCCAATCCTAGAAAACTGCAGATCTCAGATGCATTCTTTGGCACTGCCCACTCTCTAATTGCCTCCATCTTGGACGGATCGACTTCTACTCCTATGATAGAAATAATGTGACCAATAAATGTCACTCTCCCCAACCAGAATTCACACTTGCTGAATTTCGTGTATAACTTCCGCTCCCTCAGAACTCCTTAAACCGTCCGCAAATTCTGGCCGTGCTCCTCCCTTCTCCTCGAATGAATGAGAATGTCATCCATGAAGACGATGACAAACTGATCACTGTATGGCTGAAATACTCGGTTCGTTGCATTTATTTCTTTACAAATCGAAAAAAATCAAAGGAAGTATTAGGTACGATTAGTAATTTACTTTCTATCTTCACCCATGGATCCTTTAACTCAGACTTAAAAACCTTGGAAATCTATGGGACGGTTGAGGCAAGGATGATTTATCCTTTTCCTTTTATTCACTTTAATTACAAGATTTGATTATTGAAATATTACTGAAGCCTATCTGTAAAACCCTGATCCAAAAATCTTAAATAATTAAACCGTGAAGGTGCAAATTGGAAGATAATATCTAATTATGGACTAATTTGCAACCTTAATAAAATTCGGATCGCGTGATACATCATTACAGACTGTAAATCTTATCACAAAATTTCTTAACTGCGGAACTTTATATATATAACCAAGGATTCAATTCCATTCAGATTCATTGGATAAACAAGGAAGTAATCTGAAATGCACAAAAGATTGTCTCGTAATTTCTGTACAACAAAATTAATGAAAACTGAAAAAAACATGGAAGTGAATGTCCATGATAAACCCCACTCTGATACAGCTCACACCATCCAGCTCCACTTATTTCTCATCACCTGCACTCAAGAAAAGTAGTGAGTCTAGAGACTCCACAAGTAAATCTGAAATAACAAAAGGCAGGAAATACAAGCATAGGGATAACTGTTACTGTATCAGAAAACTCGTAAGTTGATACACTGAATACTGTAATCTAGTAAATAGGAAATCTGCTAAAGCATAATTGCACATTTTTGAAACATACTGAAAACATTTATTGATCTTTAAAGGGAAGTAACATAAACATTTCTTTAAGCTGTGGTTATGCACCACCTGTGCTCTGTTCTTATTTTCTATTGAATTATGGCTCAGAATCTCTCCTTAGGTCAAAGTCATTTGATCAAACTATCATCTAAAATCAGGATCTGGGGAATAAATCCCAACTATTTTGTGAAGGGGTAAATAGTTTGTAAACTATAAAGCCCTGTCCCTTCCAATGTGAAGGGGCACACTGGTTCGTCAGCCAGCGTCCTCATCCTTCCTATGCTGACCATCTATTATCTTTGCCATAAATCACTTTAAACTTTGAAATATACTTCCTTTAAATCTTTCTATAAAAATTTTGTAGTACTGCTATTCTTAAAATCTCTTTTGATGTTTGAAAGCTATTGGGAGTTCATCGGAACACAGTTTAAGAAGAAAACTAGAATCAACTCGGACTATAGAACGAGAATAAAGAGCAACAGGGCTATGAGCTGATGAGCTATTTCTTACAATGGGTATAACTACGAATAGATTGAAGTTATACCTTCGAATCAAAGCTAAAGAAACGAAGAATTAAACTTGAAATTACTGTAGCAACCCAGAATGGACCTGAGCTGGATCAGCTTTGTAATGCCCGAGATTATTATGTAGCGATTAAGTAAATTCAAATTTCTGGACGCTAGATTTTGATGAAGTCTGGTTGAGGATTCTCGGATTTCTTCTGGAAATGTTATGCTTCGAATTGAAATTCTTCCAGGTGAAATCTGGTTGAGATTCGGAGTTGAATTGATGAATTTCGGGAGGAATCTCTTTTTCCAAGTGTTTAGAAGAGAAACGCTGCCGTTTTGGGTGAAGTCTGGTGCGTTGCGTAAGTGGTCGGGACCATATAATGGAACGTGGTCGTTTTGGAGAAAGCTGGTAGAATCTTACCAATCGTTGATAACATAAGTGTAATACGCTACCGTTTTAAGAAAACCAGTAGTTGCGTTAACGGGAGAAATCTGGCATAGCGGAATCGAGACGTCAACGCTAGTCAATGATATTAGTAAGAGTGATCGCTGGTTTTAGATGAGCGACGTCGTTTCGCTTTCAAAAGAGAAGTCTGGTATCAGCTTTTGTGCGGGTGCAAAAGTTAACAGGACAGCGACACGTGTTGGTCAACCTCTCGAAGTTGACTGCTGGTATTGGGCACAAACCAGTCGTTGCATTGTGAGGAATCTAATTGCGACTGGATGACCAGCTGATGGTTCGAAAAACCAGTCGACTGATAAGAAGCGACATCGTTTTAGTAAAATTAAAACGCAGTTTTTTTGAATGAGACACTGTTCACCAGCTGATAACAGAAAGGCTGACGTATGCAATGCGACGTCGTTTTGATTTATGAAACAGGAAACTCAATACGACATCGTTGGAATTAGTTAGCGGGACCAGTCGTTGAGCTACTTCATTGTGACCAGCTGTTGGGTTCTTTCAGTAGAGATCTGGAATCAGCCGTTGGTATGTTGCGACGTCGTTTGGATTAGTTGTCACGGCGTCATTTTGATATTAAAGAAAAACAGCAACTGGTTGTTGTGATTGGTTATTATAACGTCTGGTTGTGGTGGTGAAATCTGGTTATGTTGCGAATGGATATCACTGCAACTGAGTGTAGCTACTGCTTCCAGTCGTGAGAATTGGTAGTATCAGCCGCAAGAATTACTCTATAACATTTGATTATCAAGAAGAACAGTTGATACGTTATAAGCGTTAGTTGAAGAATCTGGTTTTCGAAGCGGTGGGAGTTTATCCTATTTTGATAGATAAATACTTAGCATGACACGTGGAAATCAAATTGAACACATTGGAAATGCTGCAGACAACAGAGATATTCTCCTATAAATAAGATTGAATTCGAATCCTAGTAACTTTGGCTACAGATATCAGGAAGTGAATTCTGTGGTTATATTTGGGAATTCTTGTGACGAGATTTTAGAAGTGAGAATTGAAGTATCTCAGAACAGAGAAGTAACGAAGGTATAATTTGACAGTTAGAGTCAGGGATTAGAGTACTCGAGAATGATATTTCTTGAGTTATCCCGATGAAATCACATACTCTGTAGTTACTGTTCTTGATTTTGAACTGGAGTTTTATGTGTCGATCCATCACAGGTAGTGGATCTTTTATGTTGGCATGATATTGCATAACACGAAGTGAATATGAATTGATTCTAATGCCCAGGACTGAGATGACCTGATTTTCGAAGTTGGAGTTAACTTCGATAGATGGATATCCATGTCAAGATCGGATACGAATCTTGATGGCGTTGATGTGAAATGGAATCAGTTCTGAGACGAAGAATTGAGATAGATTCATTGCATTTTAGCATTGATATATGTTGTTATGCATTTATTTATTCTATTGCATATACCTGTTGTTTATACTGAGATGGTTTCTCACCGGAGTTTATCCGGCTGTTGTCTTGTTTTGTATGTGTGCATGACAACATGTAGAAGAGAGCTGAATTGATTGGGCAAGGGTAGTGAGAGCTGGCTACCTAGATGACGGGCAACAAATAAGAAGAATTTCTAGAGATCTGCTTCTAGCATAGTCTTGAAATAGTTAGCGTTAGTGTTTGATGAAATCTGGTTTTGTGACTACTGGTCAGATCTTGTATTCATAAATATAACATGCAATAACCGTTGTATTGTTTTGTTCTGTTTATAAATAAACAGTTTTTGGAACACAAACATAGTTCTGTTCTGTTACCAATGACCAGCTTTGGGGGACCAAATTTAAAATTTTTTTTACTAGATTTCACTACTTAAACTCGTTGGTTTAATTAAACACTAATTAAACGCCCATAAGATGAGATTAGAAGAATAATTGTGAGCAGAGAGCCTCACAACAAGTGGTATCAGAGCCCACTAAACCATTAAGTTATTGAGGTAGATGAGCGGGGTAGATCGAGTTTTTGTGATTGATTTATTGCATGCTTGCATGGTATATGTCTTACTATTTTTGAATTCATATCACGTGACTACTGTGAATAAATGGTAAGAGTATACCGAAGAGTTGTAAGAGTTACTTGCTCATGAAGTGAATGGTAGCATGTATTAAACGAAGCATGAATCAGTGATGAAGCGCAAGCCGACCAGTTTATCAATGGCTTGAATCACGATGTGTTCACCTTGGTGAATACAGGACGACCAAATACTTTTGCCGATGCATTGAATCGCGCAAAAGGAGCAGAAGATGGATTGCTAAGGCAACGAAGAGCGCAATTTGTGCCATCAACAGCCAAAGTAGCACAGGAGAACCCACAGATTCCACCACCCCCTCGATTTGATGCTGGAAGCAGCGGTAGTGGAAAGAAAAATTTCTTTAAAGGAAAGGAAAACAATTCAAGCGTTCAGGTACCTGTAGCTCCTCCAGTTCAAGTGAATTTAAACTACTTGGAGCAGGACAGAAATCTAGGTGATTACTGTACCAAGTTGAAAGGAAACAATTCAAGCGTTCAGGTACCTGTAGCTCCTCCAGTTCAAGTGAATTTAAACTACTTGGAGCAGGACAGAAATCTGGTGATTACTGTACCAAGTGTGGAGGCAGACACAACACTGAACAGTGTAGAGGAGTGTTTGGCCTTTGTCGCATTTGTAATCAACCTGGACATTTTGCAAGAATCTGTCCTCAACGTGGTGCTGGAAGTTCACAGAATACTGGGGAATCGAGATCACTGCCACCACCAGAAAGACAAGCATCTTCTGTACATTCATTACAACCAAAAAATCCACAACAGGGTAGACAAGGAGGAAGCCAAACAGTGAGTCAACCTCCTAAACAGCAAGCACGAGTGTTTGCATTGACTGAAGAGCAAGCACAAGCAGCTCCTAATGATGTTATTGCAGGTACTTGCTATTTGTGTAATTATCCTGCTTATGTTCTAGTTGATACCGATGCTTCACATACCTTTATTTCTGAGCATTTTGTTGTAACACATTCGTTGCCCCTTGAATCATTAACCGAGGTAGTAGCAATCTCTTCACCTCTGGGAAGGGGTATGTTATCAGTAAGAGCTGTTAAGAATTGTATACTACAGTTTGAAGGTTATGAGATTGAGATTGATTGTATTGTACTTGGATTGTCTGATTTTGATTGTATCATCGGCATAGATATGTTAACCAAGTACAGGGCAACAGTGGATTGTTTCCAGAAAATGGTTCGATTTAGACCCGAGAAAATTGATGAATGGAAATTTTATGGTAAGGGATCACGAGCCAGAATTCCTTTGATTTCTGTGATTTCTATGACTAAGCTATTACAGAAAGGAGCAGAGGAATTCCTGATTTATGGAGTAGATGGGAAGAAGAATAGCCCGAATCTGTTTGATATACCAGTAGTTTGTGAATTCGCTGATGTCTTTCCTGATGAAATTCCAGGATTACCTCCATATCGAGAGGTAGATTTCAGTATTGAATTGATGCCAGGTACACAACCGATCTCAAAAGCACCATACCGAATGGCACCAATTGAACTGAAGGAATTGAATATACCAGTAGTTTGTGAATTCGCTGATGTCTTTCCTGATGAAATTCCAGGATTACCTCCATATCGAGAGGTAGATTTCAGTATTGAATTGATGCCAGGTACACAACCGATCTCAAAAGCACCATACCGAATGGCACCAATTGAACTGAAGGAATTGAAGGAGCAGCTTGAAGATCTTCTGGCCAAAGGGTACATTAGACCAAGTGTTTCCCCTTGGGGCGCTCCGGTATTATTTGTACGCAAGAAAGATGGATCAATGAGATTATGTATTGACTACCGGCAATTGAATAAAGCAACGGTAAAGAATAAATATCCTTTACCGCGAAAAGATGATTTTTTTGATCAATTGCAGGGTTCGTCAGTATATTCAAAGATTGATTTGAGATCCGGATATCATCAATTGAGAGTAAGAGATGAGGATATATCGAAAATTTCGAACAAGGTATGGTCACTATGAGTTCATCGTTATGCCGTTTGGATTGACTAATGCTCCAGCAGTATTTATGAGTCTGATGAACAGGGTATTTCAGAAATATCTTGATGATTTTGTAATCATATTTATTGATCATATTCTGATTTATTCGAAGAATGTGTGCGATCATGCTAACCATCTCAGAACTGTTTTGAAAAATCTAAGAGATGAGAAATTGTATGCTAAACTATCAAAATGTGAATTTTGGTTGCAAAAAGTGGTATTTCTTGGTCATATTATTTCAGGAGATGGTATTTCAGTTGATCCAAGTAAGATAGAAGCTGTGATTAATTGGCCTAGACCAACATATGTACCAGAAATTCGAATCTTTATGGGTCTTGCGGGGTATTACCGATGGTTTATCCATGATTTTTCGAGTATTGCGAAGCCTATTACTCAATTGACACAGAAAAATGCACCGTTTATTTGGTCAGAGGCTTGTGAAAACAGTTTTCTCGAATTGAAGAAGAGGTTAACCACAGCACCAGTTTTGACAATTCCTTCAGGTACTGGTGATTTTGTAGTGTATTGCGATGCTTCTCACCAAGGATTGGGGTGTGTTTTGATGCAACGAGGACATGTGATTGCATACGCCTCGAGACAGATAAAGCCACATGAGATCCGATATCCAATTCATGATCTTGAATTGGCAACCATCGTGTTTGCACTAAAGATATGACGACATTACCTTTATGGTGAGAAATTTGAAATCTTCTCTGATCATAAGAGTCTGAAGTATCTGTTTTCGCAGTCTAATTTGAATATGAGGCAACGGAGGTGGCTGGATTTATTGAAATATTTTGATTGCGAAATAAAATACTATCCCGGGAAATCCAATGCAGCAGCCGATGCCCTTAGTAGACAAGTTTGTGCTTTGTCCTTGACTACAATAGGGGTAACTAGTTTAATAGAAAATTGCTGTACTTCTGGATATTTATTTGAAACGGAAAGAAGACCGATGAGACTTTGTGCTATAAGTGCTGAACCTGAATTGTTAATTCGAATTAAAGAGGCACAGATTTGAGTATACAGAAATCTATTGAGATGATTAAATCTGGACATCAATCGGAATATCGATTAGGTGCTAATGATGTACTATATGTGAATAACAGACTTGTTGTTCCAGATGTTATAGAATTGAAACACCAGATTTTGAATGAAGCCCATAGAAGTAGATTCAGTGTGCATCCTGGAGGTAGAAAGATGTACAATGATCTAAAGAAACAGTATTGATGGAAACAAATGAAGCCTGATGTGACTAATTTTGTCTCGAAGTGCTTGAATTACCAACAGGTGAAAGCTGAAAGGAAGAAACCTGCTGGGTTATTACAAAGTCTGTCAGTTCCTGAATGGAAATGAGATCACATTTCTATGGACTTTGTAACGAAGTTACCAAAATCATCCCGAGGTTGCGATGCTATTTGGGTAATTATCGATAGGTTGACGAAATCTGCTTGCTTTATTCCATATCGAATAACTTATCGACATGAACAAATGGCAGATCTTTATATTGAAGAAGTAGTCAGACTTCATGGTATACCAAAATCGATTGTATCTGATCGAGATCCAAGATTTACTTCACACTTTTGGAGTAGCTTGCAACAAGCTCTGGGTACAAAATTGTATTTGAGCACTGTGTATCATCCTCAAACCGATGGGCAATCTGAAAGAACAATTCAGACTCTTGAGGATATGCATAGAGCAGTAGTAGTGGATTTTGGTATTTCATGGAAAGATTCATTACCATTGGTGGAATTTTCAACAACAACAGCTATCAAACCAGTATCGAAATGGCTCCGTTTGAAGCGTTGTATGGAAGGAAATGTCGTTCCCCATTATATTGGGATGATGTATCGGAGGTACCTGAATTGGGACCAGATTTTATTAGAGAAATGACTGAGAAAGTGAAGTTGATTCAGCAGAAAATGAGAACAGCGCAGCATAGGCAAGCCAGATATGTAAATACCAGACGTAGACCTTTGTGTTTTGAAACAGGGGACAAAGTATTTTTGAAGATTTCTCCCTTCAGGGGTACAATCAGATTTGGTAAACGAGGGAAATTGTCTCCGAGATTCATTGGTCCTTATGAAATTCTTGAGAAAATAGGCGATCTCGCTTATCGACTGGTATTACCTCCATATCTTGCTGGTATACATGATGCCTTTCATATATCTATGCTAAGGAAATATCTGCCTGCTGTATCTCATGTTATTCTTGCTGAATAAGCTAAACTCGATGAAAATTTGAGCTATTTTGAACAACCGATACAGATTCTTGATCGAAAAGAAAAACAACTCCGAACAAAGATTATTCCATTGGTGAATATTCAATGGAATCGACATGGAGTTGAAGAAGCTACATGGGAAGTTGAGGAAGATATGAAACAACGATTCCCCTATCTTTTCCAATGAGGTTAGTTCTTATTCAGATTCTATTATCTCATTGTTCTTATGTGCATATCGAGACTGCTGATGAGTTCGAGGACGAACTCCGATTTTAGAGGGGGAGAAATGTAATGCCCGAGATTATTATGTAGCGATTAAGTAAATTCAAATTTCTGGACACCAGATTTTGATGAAGTCAGGTTGAGGATTCTCGGATTTCTTCTGGAAATGTTATGCTTCGAATTGAAATTCTTCCAGGTGAAATCTGGTTGAGATTCGGAGTTGAATTGATGAATTTCGGGAGGAATCTGTTTTTCCAAGAGTTTAGAAGAGAAACGCTGCCGTTTTGTGTGAAGTCTGGTGCGTTGCGTAAGTGGTCGGGACCATATAATGAAACGTGGTCGTTTTGGAGAAAGCTGGTATAATCTTACCAATCGTTGATAACATAAGACGCTACCGTTTTAAGAAAACCAGTAGTTGCGTTAACGGGAGAAATCTGGTATAGCGGAATCGAGACGTCAACGCTAGTCAATGATATTAGTAAGAGTGATCGCTGGTTTTAGATGAGCGACGTCGTTTCGCTTTCAAAAGAGAAGTCTGGTATCAGCTTTTGTGCGGGTGCAAAAGTTAACAGCAAAGCGACACGTGTTGGTCAACCTCTCGAAGTTGACTGCTGGTATTGGGCACAAACCAGTCGTTGCATTGTGAGGAATCTGCTTGCGACTGGATGACCAGCTACTAGTTCGAAAAACCAGTCGACTGATAAGAAGTGACATCGTTTTAGGAAAATTAAAACACAGCATTTTTGAATGAGACACTGTTCACCAGCTGATAACAGAAAGGCTGACGTATGCAACGCGACGTCGTTTTGATTTATGAAACAGGAACCTCAATACGACACCGTTGGAATTAGTTAGCGGGACCAGTCGTTGAGCTACTTCATTGTGACCAGCTGTTGGGTTCTTTCAGTAGAGATCTGGAATCAGCCGTTGGTATGTTGCGACGTCGTTTGGATTAGTTGTCACGGCGTCGTTTTGATATTAAAGAAAAACAGCAACTGGTTGTTGTGATTGGTTATTATAACGTCTGGTTGTGGTGGTGAAATCTGGTTATGTTGCGAATGGATATCACTGCAACTGAGTGTAGCTACTGCTTCCAGTCGTGAGAATTGGTAGTATCAGTCGCAAGAATTACTCTATAACGTTTGATTATCAAGAAGAACAGTTGATACGTTATAAGCGTTAGTTGAAGAATCTGGTTTTCGAAGCGGTGGGAGTTTATCCTATTTTGATAGATAAATACTCAGCATGACACGTGTAAATCAAATTGAACACATTGGAAATGCTGCAGACAACAGATATATTCTCCTATAAATAAGATTGAATTCGAATCCTAGTAACTTTGGCTACAGATATCAGGAAGTGAATTCTGTGGTTATCTTTGGGAATTCTTGTGACGAGATTTTAGAAGTGAGAATTGAAGTATCTCAGAACAGAGAAGTAACGAAGGTATTGTTGGCGTACAATGGCGGATCCGGATCCCGTTTCCCGGGGGCGCAGCGGAAGTTTAAAATTTTCTCCGGGATACGTTCAATACATCAAACAATGACGATAAACATTCATAGGGCGTTTATCGATTGTTACCATGCTGGCGTATAGGCGCCTGGCTCCGACAAGTTTCACGAGGAAACCGGCACTTCAAACGATAGGCGGCGGTAGATCGTCAATCAGGTCCACGACCGGAATCAAGACACCTTCGTCAGCCTGCACTAGAAGGCCTGACTAATTTAGCATGGACGGAAACTCCTCAGCACGGTGGCCGAAACAAGTCCGGCGAAGGGGCGGCGGCAGCGGCGCTTGGTGGCGGCCGGCGGCGGCGGCGTGAGGGAGAGGAGAAGAGGGGGCGGCTATTTTTGGAGGCTAGGGTTTAATGAAGTGTTTCAATTATGTCATACAACCCTAGGCTCAAGAATAAGTATAGGTGTGATGGGCTTGAACCGGCCCATTGAACCTGGGGCGGGCCCAGTCCAATATATGAACATTCGGTTCATTTAAATCACTACGGTTTCATCATAACTCCGATCGACGATCTGATCGGACCGATCTACCCAGTTTCCAAAACAGAGTATTATGATGCGAAAACAATTTTTCAGATCACCTAGACCAAATTTACAGTTTAGCCCCTCAACTTTGGGAAATCGCAATTTGACCCCTGTTGACATTTAGGAAGTCGCACTCCCTAAATTCCTCTTCCTATGCTCAAAACATTGAGCTCAGTTTACATGTAGGAATCATGAATCCAGTACTTGTGTGACCCTCAATGGTTCAGGGATACAGCTAGTCGTGGGCCCACAACCATTGCCGCTCCGAAATCACAATTTCAGACTGACCCATCGGATCATGGTAAAGCGCCTAGCAACATCGCCCCATGATCCCCTAGGTATCACTGATAGTGCCTGCAAGAACCAGTTGGTCGTGGTTAGCGTACAGTATGGTCCTTTCAACACATATATTCCGATCAGATCAACGACCATTGGTAAATCGAGAGTCGCTAGAGATCCGATAGCTATGCATACATCTTGGAGATCGAATAGTGACATCGCGAGTGTA
>KV015604.1:0-19850 GCA_001598015.1 Dorcoceras hygrometricum
AACCTGGTCCTTTGTGTCCACGATTCGAATTGAGACTTCTTCATAGCTCAGTCCTTGGTTCAAATTTCCTTCCACGAGGAGTGACCCTTCATCAAGAACGTGATTAGAATCCACGATATATCTTCTTAGTTGTGAGACGTGGAAGGCATTGTGGATTCTTGACATATTGGATGGTAAGGCCAGTCTGTAGGCAAGAGTTCCTATTCTTTCCAAGATTTCGAATGATCCGACATACCGGGGATTTAGCTTTCCGGCCTTATCGAATCGGACTACTCCTTTCATGGGAGACACCTTAAGATACACATTTTCGCCTACTTCGAAGGCCAAGGGTCTTCTCTTTAAATCTGCCCAGCTTTTCTGTCGATCCTGGGCTGCCTTCAGTCTCTCCTTTATGATGGCTACCTTTTTCATCGTCTCCTGGACGAGTTCAGGTCCTGTGATAGCATTTTCTCCCACTTCATCCCAATACAGCGGCGATGGACATTTCCGTCCATATAGGGCCTCATATGGTGCCATTCTTATGCTGCTGTGGTAGCTATTATTGTATGTGAACTCTATTAGAGGTAGATGTTCGCTCCAATTACTACCGAAGTCCAGGGTACATGTCCGCAACATGTCTTCTAGGGTTTGGATGGTCCTCTCAGTTTGGCCATCTGTCTATGGATGGTAAGCCGTATTGAGGGTGACCTTACTTCCCATGGCTTCTTGGAAGCTCTTCCAGAAACGAGATACGAATCTTGGATCCCTATCTGACAGAATGCTGGTTGGAACCCCATGCAGTCTGACGATGTTGTCCATGTACAACGAAGCAAACTTATCCAAGCCGTAGTTCATTCGGACGGGCAGAAAGTGCGCGGACTTCGTCAACCTATCTACGATTACCCATATTCCATCGCCTAGTCTCGTCTTCGGTAAACCGACTACAAAGTCCATGGATATATTTTCCCACTTCCACTCTGGAATTTCCAGTGGTTGTAATAATCCTCTAGGTCTTTGATGTTCTGCCTTGACTTGTTGACATACGTGGCACCTAGCAACAAAATCAGCAACATCTCTTTTCATCCCATTCCACCAGAAGTGTTCTTTCAAATCTCTATACATCTTGATACTTCCTGGGTGGTTTGAGAACTTAGATTTGTGTGCTTCAGACATCACTTCCTGACGAAGGTTATCAACGTCGGGTACACATAGTCGTCAGTTCATCCAAAGAACTCCATCTTGGTCTACTCGGAAATCAGTCATTTTTCCTTCCTTGATCTGTTCTTTTAGCCTCATTAAGCTAGGGTCTTGGTCCTGCTTTACCTTGACTAATTCTCTAAGGCACAATTGGGCTGAGATCGATGATAGTATTACCTTATTCATATTCTTCCGACTCAATGCATCGGCTACCTTATTTGCTTTTCCTGTATGGTAGTTGATTGTCAAGTCATAGTCTTTCAAAAGCTCGAGCCATCGCCTTTGTCTCAGGTTCAATTCATTTTGAGTGAAAATATACTTGAGACTCTGATGGTCGATGAATACTTCGCACTTTGCCCCGTAAAGATAGTGTCGCCAAATCTTTAGAGCAAAAACTACTACAGCTAGCTCTAGATCATGGGTTGGGTAGTTGTGTTCATGCCTCTTCAGTTGTCTTGAGGCATAAGCAATTACTCTGCCATCTATGAGTACACACCCTAGTCCTCCTTTAGATGCATCGCTGTAGATAGTAAAGATTTTGTCCCCTACGGGTAGCGTCAGGACAGAGGCGGATGCAAGTTTTGTCTTCAGAGTTTCGAAACTAGCCTCACATTCTTCGTTCCAGTTGAACTTGGAGTTCTTCTGGGTGATTCTAGTGAGTGGTAAGGCTATTGAAGAGAAGCCTTCTACGAACTTTCTATAATAGCCGGCCAATCCCAAGAAGCTTCTAACTTTTGTCACCGTCTTAGGTATAGGTCAGTCCATGATAGCTTCTACCTTCTTCGGATCCACTGATACGTCTGCTTCGGAAATTATATGGCCTAGGAATGCCACACTCTTCAGCCAGAATTCGTACTTCTTGAACTTGGCGAACAGTTGTTTCACCCTCAGGGTTTGAAGGGTAATTCGAAGATGCTCCTTGTGTTTTTCTTCACTCTGTGAAAATACGAGTATGTCGTCTATGTACACCACCACAAATTTGTCGAGGAATGGTTTGAATACACGGTTCATGAGGTTCATGAAGGCCGCTGATGCATTGGTTAGACCAAATGGCATCACCATGAATTCGTAATGACCATATCTGGTTCTAAATGCAGTTTTAGGAACATCCTCCGCCTTGATCTTCAGTTGGTGATAACCCGACCTCAAATCTAACTTGGAGAAGGTTGTAGCTCCCTTAAGTTGATCAAAGAGATCGTCAATTCTTGGAAGAGGGTACTTATTCTTGATTGTGATCTTGTTCAACTCTCTGTAGTCGATACACAATCTCATAGTTCCATCCTTCTTCTTGACAAATAACACTGGAGCTCCCCAAGGTAACACATTGGTCTGATCTGCTTTTTGTCTAGCAGTTCTTGTAGTTGATCCTTGAGATCCTTGAGTTCACCAGGTGCCATCCGGTAGGGTGCCTTTGAGATTGGGGTCGTTCCTGGCACTAGGTTGATTTCGAACTCAATTTCTCTGTCAGGCACTTTTCCAGGCAAGTCATCTAAAAACACATCTGCGAACTCTTGCACCACTGGGATGTCTTCTATTCTTAGTTCGTCTCCTTCTTTCACTTCGTGGATCATTTCCAAGAAAACTTCTGCTCCTGACTTCTTGGCTGTCCATGCTTGGGCAGCAGAAAGTAGGGACTTTCGCTCCTTGTTCTTGCCATAATATATCAGCTCTTCTTGATCAGGGGTTTGGAGTTTCACACTCTTACCTCGGCAATATACCAATGCATGGTTCTTGGATAGCCAATCCATCCCTAAGATGACGTAAAATTCGACCATGTTGAGTTGTATCAGGTTTGCAGAGAATGTATGGTCGTTTATAGACACCTCTCAGTTCCGGTGGATCTTATTTGTTTCAATGGTAGTGTTGATAGGAGTTGCTACTCTATATGGTTCACATAGAATTTCAGGCTCTAACCCTAACTTCTTAGCAAATCTCCTAGATACGAATGAATGGGTAGCATCACAATCAAACAACACATAAGCAGGCAGCTTGTTGATAAAAATGGTACCTGCCACCACGTCGCTGGCATCTTCAGCTTCTTCCTGTGTCATGGCAAACACACGAGCATTGGTTTTATCCTCCCTGGGCTTTGGCTTGTTCGGATCCGCTTTGCTCGATCCAGCCTTTGGACCTTGGTTCTCAGGACAATCCGTAATTCGATGGCCCAACTTTCCACACTTAAAGCATGCACCGCTCTGCTTGTGACAATCTCCATTATGACGATGACCGCAAGATGTGCAAGTTGGCAACATTTGGTTGTTCGGTGCAGATGTTGATCCACGGTTGTTGAGGTTTGGCCGCTTGGTCTTAGGCCCACCGTGTGAAGTCTGAGCATTGAGGGGGCGTTTGTTCTTGTTGTCAGCTTCCCGCCTTTTTATGTCAGTTTTTGCTCGGATTGCAGCTCCCATTAAGTCCTCAAAGCTTGTTTCTTGGTAGACTGCAAGGGCTGACTGGATACGGCTATTCAGACCATTCTTGAATCAGTGCATCCTTAGAGTATTATCTGCCATGATCGTTGGGACATAGGTGCCCAATGAATTGAACTTTGAGGTATACTCTACTACCGACATATCTGCAGTCTGAGTGAAAGTTTCAAACTCGCTCCCATTAAGTCCTCAAGCTTGTTCTTGGTAGACTGCAAGGGCTGACTGGATACGGCTATTCAGACCATTCTTGAATCAGTGCATCCTTAGAGTATTATCTGCCATGATCGTTGGGACATAGGTGCCCAATGAATTGAACTTTGAGGTATACTCTACTACCGACATATCTGCAGTCTGAGTGAAAGTTTCAAACTCACTGAGTCGTTGCATTCTGACTTCCATTGGAAAGTACTGTTTCAAGAATGCTTCCCGGAATCTTGTCCATGTGATTTGCCCATTTGCAGTCATGGTTGGCTCGACTGCTTCCCACCATTTTCCAGCTTTGCCGTCGAGGAGTGGTGTTACGACATCTACCTTGACAGCGTCTGGGACTTCCAGTAGTCGAAGTTGCATTTCAATATTCTTCATCCAAGTCTGGGCAACTTCGGCGTCAGGGCTCCCATCGAAGGTGGGGGCTTTGTTCTTACGAAGGGACTCGTAGTAGTACTTAGTCCCACGAGGTGGAGGAGTAGGGGGAGGAGCTTGGTTGTTGTTGTTTGTATTGACCAACCCCTGGAGAGTCATGGCAACTATAGTAGCTATTGCCATCAGGTCTTCTCTACTAAGACCAGTTCTTGAATTCGAGGATCCTTCGCCTCCATTGTTACTATCGCTTCTTCGGTTGCCCTCCATATTCTACCATAGGAAAGCTTACTAAGAATGGACGCGTATCAATGCGATACAATCGAGAATACTAAACGAAGGGGTAAGCAAATTTTTGGATAGAATAATGAATTGAATACAAGGCTTAATCGAAAGGTAAAACATGTTCTATTCATCCATAATCTCTCCCCCGCCTACAGGGATTTCCTCAATCTCTTCTTCTTCCGGTTCTTCCTCCCATTCATCATCGAATGGAGCAGGGGCACCGTTAGCTTCTTGCAGCCCTTGGATTTTTTGGAGTAGCCTATCTTTCTCCTCTACCAGGGCATCGATGATTAGGTGTTGCGCTTGGAGCGAATCTTCGGCCGCTTGGATGCCTGAAACTTTTGATGACATTCCACATGGATTTCTCTAGCCATTTGTTTATTTGCCTTCATCCTTTCAATCTTCTTTAACATACTAAGGCCTATCTCGGTGAGTCCGGCAATGGTCTTGTGCGAAGCTTCTAGTGCTACTTGGGTACTCTCATGTTCTTTCTTTATAGTAGCTAACCCTCGTCTCTTGGTTGCTAGTTGGACTCTAAGACGTCTAATCGTGTGGCTTTGGTTGTCAAGGTCAACCTGCTTCATGCGAAGGGCAGCAGCAGCACGAGTACGGGGAGCAGAGGGGGCCATTTCCTAAAATCGAAGATATTTACAAAAATAAAAAGTTGTGAGGTTATTCCATAATCTGAAAGTACTAACCATAGGGATTACAGAACAGTCGACGGAGCTGAAATCGGAGTCATGTACAAAAAGTTATTGAATTTTCAAATCTTTCAAAAAATGGCAAAAACGCGTTTTCGGAGGCCTAAACGACGGAATTTGGCCAAAAAGCGCCTTAGTCACATTTAAGTGTGTATTTCTCGTTGGGACGTTTCAAAGGGGGTAGAACTAGTCTCATGCCAAAATCTGAAAAATTCGTCCCGGACCTTTTAAAAATTCAGATTTGATTTCCCAGCCGGATTATGAACCTGATAAGCTCTGAGCCCACTAAAATGTCACGCCCCGAGACCGAGATTCATGACATCGACAATATTAAACAATTATAAAATTGTAAAACATTAAGCCTCATAGTATAGCTCAAAGACCAGTCTATTATATAATCAAATAAGCATCTTTACAACTGAAAATTGGAGAAATTGCGGAAGCGAAAAATAAATTACATTAACAAAAAAACTGAATCTTCACTAGCCCCAGAACAGCTCTTGTTCCTCTTCTTCAACCTGTTCTTTGTTCTTATCTGGGTGGAGAAGTAAGGGGTGAGTGTTTGGGGAAACACTCAGCAAGTAGAGAATACCATTCGAGCATACAAAATATACATATACATATACTGAATAACAGATCTCAGAACAGAGCATATACAGACAGAGCATAGCTTAACAGGTAGAAGAGCGTATCACAGAACAGGTAGCACTGATTATTACTTCGTTTCTATGGTTTACTGATAAGTCCCTAATTTTTACTGCTCTAAGGGGTCGAGGCCATATAGTTACACCACGTAACTCAGAGTGTGGAATATTCTGTAGACCCATATTACGACAGAAATATCAGTGCTAAAACATAGCATAATTCATATCATGAACTTGGCACAAAACAGAATTTGATACGGAACAATTGCTCGAACAGTAATTCAAACAGAGCTTAGTATGAATAATATATTTAATATTTGAAATGAATATATATAACAAAAGCCCACTTACCGTAATCGGAAGATTGAATTGGTTCAAGGAACGAAATCTGGTATAACTTGTGCAGGATTTCAACTACGAAATTTGATACCGCTTGAGAAGAGTTGCGGCGTGGAAACTTACTGATATTGTACTGAAATTTTCGGAGTGAGTGAGGGAAAATGCTGCCATCAGCTGGTTATTTATAGGTACAAAAATGGGAGTCAAAATGGTAGCTATTAAAGCCTTAATTTCCTAATTTTATGGCCATTAAAATGGCTGTTACGAGAGCATTAGTGTAGGCATTGATTTGGTTCTCTTAATTGACCATTAATCCCACTGTACAGAATCTGTGTTGACTGCTGACTGCTGACTGTACATATCTCAGCTGACTGCTGACTGCTGACTGTACATATCTTAGCTGACTGCTGATTGTCCAGGATCTGAGTTGACTGGGCAGGATCTGAGTTGACCGACCAGAAGCTGAGTTGACCGACCAGAAGCTGAGGCTGAGTTGACCGACCAGAAGCTGAGTTGACCGACCAAAAGCTGAGTTGACCGACCAAAAGCTGTATTTTTTTCTTTTTTTTGGCTCTATTTGCGGGAGCTGAATTTTCGGGTTTTCACAGTGCCGGTTAAATGGTAAGGAGTAAGAGTGATCTCTAAGGAAAATGAGAGCATCTGCTGTTAGACACACACCCTCATTGGACTCATGGCTCTAACAGGCTGACCGTAATGAACATAATATGTGCACTATGCGCTGTCATATTATTGGAAAATAATGTTAAATATTTACTAACAGCTATAACTTTTGGGCTAGTGGTAAGTACTTGATCCTAACATTCTTTATTATTTCTTATTTGATCTTCGTAATCACTTCAGCATAAAACTGAAAGTGTTAGGCTTACATTCTATTTACATTTACAGAAAGCCTTAGAACTATTTGTAAAATGTTTGTCTGTTATCAAAATACTAGGAGTTCAGATCGGGGTCACCTGACTGACCGATTTAGGATATGATGTATCTTATTCAAAGTCTTCTAGAGAAATTATCTTCCAGACCGGAAGTATGAGAGAGGTTCGAACTTCTATAAACAAATCATTTCTCTCATTATTTTTTTTACTCACACTTATAGTATTTGTTCACTGTTCGATTGAAATCATTCCATATAATCTATTTTATTGCTCAAGAGATCGGCTTAGACTGAGTTTTACTATCAGTTGGTAAATCAAGACTCACCCACATGAGGTTTTCTTTTCTCCCCCATCCATAGGAAAACCTTAAGACGCGTCAGCTGATTTGTAAAGCCTTTTCAAGCACAAAATTTTTAAAAGTAATTTATTGAACCCCTCCAAAACTCCATGCTCATTTTTCGACCCCATAAGGTAAGTTGACGGATATCAGATATAAATAAACACAAAAATATTGTTGAGAAATTTGATTCATTTATGGATGATAATGAAAGTTTTAAAAAATAATTTGAAATCCCATTATGAACAATGTGAATGAAAAAATATTTTTAAATATTATTAAAAATTATTAACATATAAATACAAATGAAGAATAATTTTTCACTTTGATGATTCGATAGAGATGTGTAAACTTAATTGATATAAATATGAAGGACTTCAAAAAAATAATTATTATATTGATAAGACCGTGAACTATAATTTTTAATAATATGTATCTTATAGTATTAAGAGAGTGTAGGAATTGTATCCTTTTTATTATCTTTTCAATGTATCTTATAGTATTTATATTGTCTAAATTGCTATAAAGATCCTTTCATCCTCCTCTATTTATTATTGTTACCCTCCCTACAATTTACAATTGAATGACAGCAAAAGAACGTAATCTACTAGCTTTCTTGGGCCGTTCATGCATCACGTTGGTCACTATCGTATCATTACCCTCCCTGTCAGACCTCACCTTGTCCTCAAGGTAAAAGCTGGGGTATAGTAGTTCAAAAGAATGTAAGGCTTCCTCAAAGTGTCTTCCAAAGGAACCCCTGACCTTTGGACTAGACTGGACCCATGTATTGCGACGATGAACTGTGCGATGATTCAAAACTGCAAGGGTCACCAATGGCTGATTATTGATGGCTTTCGATGGCGATGGAAGGTGCAAAACGTCAGCTAGCTAGGTTGGGGCAATGCTTTAGAACTGAAATGTGGACACTGGATGGATCTTGATTGTAGCTGGAATTCCAACTTAAAAGAAACTACACCAACCCGTTTAAGAACCTTATAAGGCCCATAGAACCGTTTCCTAAGTTTCGAAAAGGTAGGACCTACGAGAGAAGTCTGTTTATAAGGCTCAACAGCACATAACACCAGTCACCGACCTAAAAAACTTGCTCGGTGCGATATTTATCTGCACTAAGTTTCATATGCTCTTGAGCATTCTGCAAGCGTTTCCAAAGAGAACACAACAATTCATTATGATAACAAAGAAAGGCATCATCAGCCTCAATAAAAGAAGTACCTAGTGTTGGGTAAGGTGAATGAAAAGCCCAAATGGGATTGGCCCAATAGTGGATGATGTTCAGCGTAGAGCAGTCAGGTCGCAAGCAGTCTGGTCACGAACAGTCAGGTCACGAGCTGTGTCGGATCACGAGCCGTGTCAGATCGTAGGCTGTGTCGAGGTCCTAAGCTGGGTTGACCCCCGCAAGCTGAGTTGACCATCGAGAGCTGAGTTGACCTGCGTAAGCTGAGAGTAGGGTCTGCGAGCTGATCTGTGTACCCTAAACTGAGGTTAGTACACTGTGTTGTTTCCAATGCGCGATCTGGTCCGAAGCCCCGAGATGATCTGGGCAAACATGTTGATCTACCTACTCTAAACTGGATTGAACCGGATGCGCGTACTTTAAACCGGATCAAAATGCAGTACACTTGCCTAAACATCAAGTCTTTCATGAAAGATCAAAGCATATAGATGTTAAGTTGCACTTTATCAGAGAAGTAATTGAAAAAGGAGATATCCAAGTGGTAAAGATAAGCACCCATGAGAATCCAGCAGATGTTTTTACCAAAATTCTGCCAGGTAATAAACATCAACATTGCCTGACCTTGATGAAAATGGCAGAAGGAGTAAAGCAAGGCTTCAGGAGGGAAAGTGAATGTTTAAAGGATTGATAACAATGTGGAGAATTGTGAGTCGTTAAAACAGTTGGTGTCATCAATCCAAAAACTAATGCACACCGAAATGAGCAGTTAAGAGTGTAAATCAAGAACCAGGAAACAGAGTGAGTTTTGTATCACTGATGTGTATAAATAGGGTCTTGAATTTTAGAAGAATACTAACACTCTCACTCTCCCATCTACTTACTCAGTGTGTATGATACTCTGAAATAGCAAGGACACTATCCAACAGAAGAAGAAAATTTGAGGAAGCATTCTGATCAAGAGTATATATCTGTCATGGAGAAGGTATTCGGGAGTAATCAGAGCTCGTAGTTTCTTGTAACAGATAAGTACTGATCTTGTATTGAATAAGAGTTGTGGCATAAATCTGTATTTTGTGATCAATAGTGAAAAGAAATCTTTCCCTCCCGTGGATGTACATCAAATTGATCCAACCACGTAAATCTTGTGTCAATTCTCTAGTGGATGTGTGTATGATTGTTGCATATAAGAAATCCAAATACACTACACGTATAATCGACAAGAAGAATTGATAATTGTTATTAAATTACCATCGTGATTCATGCAAGTATTTCACAATAGTAGCTATCCGTGCAAAAGTCTTTTGTATCCCACCATGCCCTACTAAGGTGAATAATTATGGAACTCAAACAACACTTGGGTTTTGATTGGTGACTGTGGATTAAAGTAGATGCAATTTAATGGAATTGCATCTTTCTTATTTTCTTTTGATCAATGTATCTTACAGTATTTATATTGTCTATATTACTGTAAAAACATCCTTTCTTCCTCCACTATTTATCATTAATTTTTTCAAAAAGTTAATCTATATGGATCAAATGTTGTTTAGCCCATAAATGTTTTAAATCGAGTGACGCGTATATCATTATTACAATACCACCTTCCCTACAATTTACGATTGAATGAAACCTAACACGTAATCTGCTAGCCTCCTTGGTGTTCCTTGGTTTCGCCTGGGCCGTTCATGCATCTCGTTGGGCAAGATCGTATCACATTCCTGTAAAAAGCATATGCTATTTAAAACACTACCTAGATTGTCAAAGAACAAAAATATTTTGCCCTTTGTTAAAATTTTTAAATTTCTTTGGTAAAATGGCTACATAATAACCAGAAATTTCCTGTTAAAGAAAAATGAATTGAAATAAAATACTTGAATACTATAATTAAGATGTTATCTACATACAACACGTGCGACGGGTCCATATATATATGGATGTAGTTTATGGGCGAAAGAGCTTTATACATACGAGAAGATAATTATTTTTTTTTTCAAACTCAAAAAATGTATGCTATGCAGCATGCACTTTCCCAACGATCTTTTCAACTTCTCTTTGGGCTCTTTACATTCCAATTTATCCAGTTGTCTCATTGGAAATTGCTTCAAAGTTTTAAATGAATCCCATCAGATCCTCGCCTATATAATAAACCCTTTAGTCCTCATGTAAGCAACACACCAAAAATGGGTGCCTGTGAGAGCCATGATGATGCTTCGACATGCCAGAAACAAGAAGCTGAAAAGATGATAAAAAAGATAGCAGTAGTGGCAGGAATATCCTTGGCAGCCTGGGGTTTGTTCAAACTTGTCGATGCCTCCGAGTCCGAGAGGAAGACGATGAAAGCACCTGGAAGAAATTACAGGATTTTTAGGGACGACTTTGAGCGTGATCCTGCGCTTCATTTCCGCAGCCTTCGTGATTAGACGACTGAAGTTGGATGAAACATGGATGTGTTTAGTTTCTATATTCAGCATTGATCTAGTGCTGTATATTTCTATCTTATTACCATTTTAGTTGATGACTGTGATAAGTTTATGAGGTTGGTGGGATGTTTAATATCAATTATATACAATTGTTAAATTGTTGATTATTGATATTTAACGATCATTAAATAAATTCGGAAAAGCAATTTGGAATAGTAATATTCTATATTTAATAATTATGAAATAATTAATGCTATTAGTCTTTTCAAATAACTTTTTAATTTGGCTATTTTATAATATTTTGTTAAACTTACTAGTCCTTTAGATTATGTTTGTCGTCATACCTTACTAATTTTTCAAATTGAATAATCTTATTGATGATTAATTTAGTTCCAAACATTTTAATCTTGCATGACAAATAAAATATACCAAACGCATTAATAATATCTTTTTTAACTGTATGCGTATATTACGACATATATTATTCTCTATATAAAATTATTATATTTTTATTTGAATTTATTTTTTTATATAAATTAAGGATATTGTTAAACATTTGATTGGAAAGAAAACGTATTTTGATAGGTATCTGGAAAAAAGGCTTACAAAGAGATAATTTTAGCTAGTGACAATGATAAAATACCATTAGAAGAATAATTGGAAATTTGACGGACATCAATTATAAAAATCAAAAGAAAAATGATGATGAAGAATTTAATTCGTATTATGGATGATTATGATAATGATTATTTTTTTACAAAAATTATTCCAACGCCTATTGTGCAAAAAACGAATAAGAAATTAATTTTAATATTATTAAAAATTAACGACACATAAATATAAATTCCCCATTCCCTTGATGATTGATAGAAATATGGTAAAATTAATTGATAAAAATATTAAGGACTTAAATGTAAATTATATGTTTAAGCCCGTGACAAAAAAAACTCTAGCTTGTATCTATCTCTATGTAGTATTATATTTTTCTAGGGATATATATTCACTTCTTATGCTTGTTTTTAGGTTGTTGATTATGAATTTGACCAAAAAAAAAAAAAGCCCATATATTTCATTGCGGAGCTAAAAGTACATGTGTTGGCTTGAGAATTACATATCGAGGTTGATACTATATAATTTTAATATTCTTACTGGTATATTAACTATTAACTTTAAGGCTCTTTTACGGATCTAAATACATTGTCCAAATTTTCAGATATATTATATAAAACTTTGATAAGGTTGACGTCAACTATGAGCGAAAATGTGGACGCCTGATATGCTCAGCCAAAATTTCATGAGATGTTCGGCTGAGCATCTCAGGCGCCCATGTTGTCGCCCATGATTGGCGCCGATAATGCCTAATATTATATATCCAATCTGGCCCGCCAAATCTTAATTTCAACCAATACAAACACGCAACCACGCGTTGTTGGACAACTTCCAGGAACTTAATATGTGTGTGTTTTTGTCACATTAAAAATGGCTTGACCCATTAACTCAAGGAAATTTCTTGGAAATTTCTCGTTTCACTGGTCAAGAAAAAGGATTTTTTTTCTTTCAAATACTCAAATTCCATGGCTATAAAGCACAGGTGTAATGGCCTATATGTTCATTTTAGATCCCAAACCTCAATTTGTTGAGTGAAATGGAATCAACGTCCGGCATCCTATTTCAACCGAGACATTCTGGCTCGCTTGTGCCACCAGAAGAAATCATTTTCTTGTCCGGAATACTAGTGGCCTTAGCACTCTTGACAGTACGTTACGAGGAGATAGGCGGCAACCCGATTCCGACTATAATATTCGACAAAAATCCTTCGTTGTTTCATGTCTTCCTGCTGGCACTTAACGTAGGGTTCACTGCTGCTGTGATGACCATTTCTCTGCGCTCCAAGAACAAGTCGATCGCTTCGGTCTGCCGGAAGTCCGCCGTTGTTTGTTGTGTTTTCGCGGCAGGAGTCGGGTCGTGTGCCGCTTTGTCCTCTAATATTCACATTGATTTATCAAGTGTATACTCATGGTTCACCTGGTAATTAATGTCTTCCTTTAGTTATAGGTTGTGATACATCATCAATGAATATATGTATATATATGTGTGTGTGGACATGTCGGGTTTTCTAAGTTGGAGTCTGTCGTCTGTTCGCATGCAACTCAGTATATTAAATTTCTTCAGTCCCTTCATCAACGCATGTAAAGTTTTTGGTATATATATGATTCTATGTTATAAGTATTAGCACACCATCTCTCTCGTGTGAGTGAAGAAATACACCATCTCATTAATATATTGTGACAATATTTTATACAATATCATTTAGAAAATTTATTTTAATTATTAATTTTTTTAAAATATTTAGACATAAGTTATTTATAAACTTGTCCAACAATATTTGATGGGAAATATAACATTTTGTGAAAACATTCTCTGATTAAACAAGGATATTAGCTAATTAAATTGATCCTGAATCCTGATTAAGGAAAACTTTGCTTTAAACTTTTTTTGTCTAATTTTTATCATAATTAATAAACTGGTTAGAAATAAAACACATTAAAGATATTAAACGCACTTACAGGAATCTCGGGGCCTAGCCTAGCGATCGAGCCCAGGTATCCATTGGACATTACAGGCTACATGTATATATATAGGCCGTATCCGGACCATTTCCCACCTTGCTCATGCCAAGCTTAATTACCGATGCCAATCTTAATCACCGGTAGGGACGACGATGGGGTCGGACATGGTCGATTTTATCATTACCATCCTCGTAAATATCAATATATGACGCATTCTCATTCCCACCTCTAATATTAAGTATACATATAAATATAAATTATCGGAAGGATTCAGGAAGTTCGGAAATGATGTACTATTACCATCCACATCCCAATTTGATTCGATAATTTCAAACAATCTCCAATCCATCCCGTTCCAGGCTTCCGCAAGGGGAAAATTGACACCGCTGGTCACTAGGGATTAGTAAGCTATTTGGATTTAGAAAGTTAGAGCAAGAAAATCACTCATTTTTTTAAAAAAGTGCTTTACATTTTTATATTTGTTTGCATGGGCTTAAAATTAAGCTTCAAAAAGCCAATTTGGAGTTTGTAATATGTTATTTAATTAAAGAAATAACTTCAAATATCCTTAAAAAACACACTTATTCCATAAAATTTTACATTAAATTTTATAAACTTAAAAGTGTTTTTTATCTATCCAAACACAAACATGTCACAACTTAATTATTTTAGAAAACACTTAAAAACCCAACTTAAAAAAAAACCAACTTTTGAAAGTAAATTAAGTACTTTCGTTGCCAGACTCATTCTAAAGCATTTACTTTTTCAATTATACATCCAGTTTTAAACCAATTCATCTGGAAATTTGGGTAACTTTCCTCCTAGGCTATATTTTGTTGATTTGAAAGTTCCTAGGGTAACCTTTGGTCTCAAATTAAAGACCTAAAAATATAAAATTTACGCAAGTTGGCCAAACATAAATAAATAAATAACACTTTCTGATTAAAATATCAACTGGGTTAATTTTACTTTTACACAAGCGCAGGACCTGCTCAAACTCTAGACCAATCCTATCACAAGTATGCCACCAAATTCAATTTATGCATAAAAAATGACTTCGTATACGTCTACAGTCCGCGCGCAGTTTTGATGATGGGAAATAAAGCATTACATATGGGAATTCCCAATGATCAGGATGCCGAAAAGTGCAAGATTTATTGAACATATATATATATATCATATTATTCTCATCACAAGGTCGGTAATAACTCTATACAAACAATACGTAGACGAGAGTATTTCCCGTATACACTGGTATTCCAACCAAATTACATATCGTGAGCTGGGAAAATTTAATCTCATCTCAAAGTTTACTAGTAAAAGGAACAACCATATATATAGTACGACAGAAGTATATAGCAGAAGGTACGTAAAACGAATGTGTGGACTCAATTAGTTCGAGTTGAAGCATTCTCACGAGGCAGAAATGGAACGATGAAAGGTAGCAGCAGTAGCAAAGCAGCGCAAAATCCTAGGATGATTCGAGATGGAAGTCCCGAGAGAAGAGAAGCGAACAATCCAATGATGGAGAGACAAACAAAAACAATTCCAAGCAGTTCAATATTACATGCCGCGAGGCGGTACGTGTCCCGAAACAGAATTCCGAAAATTAAAGCCATCATTCCAGCCAAGAGAAAGAAAAGAATGAACTCGAATAGCGTATTATTCGGCTCCTTGATGTTGAACTTCACATATGCCACTCCAGGTAAAACAGCCAGTATGATACCAAAACAAAGCCTGCCCATGTCCCCTCTTCTCATGTTCTCGAATATAGGGTGTGAAATGTAGTATTCAGTGTCGAAATCTTGCCCGAGTGCTCGAACAGCTGCTAACCCTTTCTTCAGACTCCATCGAGTTTCTGGGGCGGCGTTCTCCTCTCTAATATCCCCATCGATTATATCTTCTATGTCTGCCATCAAGGGGAAATTTTTTAATCAAAGGAAAGGGTTTCTGTAGTTGTTCGTTTCATCTCCAAGAATTCAAATTAAATACAACTCCAAATACTAACCTACTCCTGTTCATAAACGTCAAGGTCCGCAATGTACAAAGCATTTTATTCGTTGCAGGATCCATTACGTAGATTGTGACGTAAGCCGGACTTGCTCAAATGTTAATAAAATGGAGATTAAACAACTGTATGCTGCACTAATTAAATGGTCCGTCAAATCAGATTAATCTTTAATCAGACATTAATACATATATAGTCATGATATCTTGTTATATATATTGGTGATATTTGAAATCTTAGGGTCTTGAGTTGACTTTTTCGGATAATAGTCGTTTAAAGCCAAACCTAACGAAAGACGCACGGTTCGGCTATGGGTATGTGTGTGTGTATATATATAACTGTAACTTACATTTGATCTAGTATGTAATTGAGTATTAAAATCTCCCAATATCATATCATATTTGGTTTAAATATTACTTATATATTATTTACCGTATGTCAAATTAAATAATAAATTTAAATTACCATACTATCTTTTATTTATTTATATTTATTAATTATTGAATTTAAAAAAATTTTAAAATACCATATACAATCTTATTCCAATTTTAATCTAGTAAATCAAATGTATTAATATTCATCAAATACTATTTAACTTTTATCTCAAATATTATTACTTGCATCATTTCTTACGTCTCATCTCATACCATCTAGGAAAGTCAACGTCTTGGTTGTTTTTAAGATCATGTATTGGTTTCACTTAAGAAACAGAGACAGACAAACGCATTATCTCTATTTGAGAATCGATACAAGGGTTCGATTGCTGCTCACATGACCATGTCTCTGTGCAGCAAGAACAGGCCCATCGCTTCGATCTGTCGCATGTCAGGTCCAATGCTTTAAATGTAATTATTCAGTATCGCAATTACGCGGAAGTAGAAAATATGGACTAATATTTTCATTTTGGCTTGACTAAAAATATCATTCAAAATACATTCATACTCAAAATATAGATTTTTAGCTAAAAAAAAAAATCCATACGACAATACAGTACCAGAAATGTAAACAACAACTCAGCGAATACAAATCTCAAATACAGTATTCTCTCACGGCATCCCCTGGTAATACAATCAGTACATAATACATAACTGAGACTCAAAACGGGGCTCCATCAGTCGACGCACCACTCGGTCCAGCTGGATTACCTAAAGAACCTGCAAAGGCCAAACACAGGACCAAAGCAGCTCCAAAAAGGGAAGGAAAACAAGATCAAACATCAGTACGAAGAGCACTCAACTAACAACAATCATATAAGGCATGTAATATCTCAAGTCATGCAATGCATGAAAGGTTACCAAGGATCATTGGTAATCAAAGCGCGGCGACTCAGCTGGGCGATCAAAATCTCAATAATCTTTGGAATCCAAAACACAACGACTCAGCTGGCAATCACGACTCAGTGAAAGAATTGGATTCACATGCACGACAAATCAGTCGGTTAATCATGACTTAGTGATTATCGGTTCACAAAGGAACAAGCTCAATATGTTATGCATGAATGCAAGACAGAATCAAGATCACAAACAATGTATAAAGATCAAACATAAGCAAACCAGATAGTCATCCAGAACAGCAGAGCTAAGTAAACTCAGTTACAGCCAGCATGCAATCACACAGTAGACAATTCACGCTGAAAATATTCTCATGATTATGTCAAAGCTGTAAATCAAGTTCAATCCGTACCTTAGCTTCTGAGCTACAATTCCCACAGAACAGCTTACTGCTTAACGACAAAACACGCTTCCCAGCTCCGCTCAAGTGTCTGTCGAGAATCAAGGCAAAAACACAAGAGAGGATCTAATCTGCCAAGATAGCTAAGAAAATCAGCTCACTCAAGTTCACACAGCTTACGGCCTAAAGCCTCGCAACTCAAATCAACTATGTCTAACCAACAGAGCACTACTCAGCTCAAAGATAAACGCTAGGAATAGAACTAACTCTAGCAAAACACGGTTACCTGAACCGAAGCTCAAATCTGCCGAAAAGTCTCAAGAACCAGCTCACGCAGTTCCTCCGCTATTATCTCTATCCGGCCTCCTTCCGACTCCAAACTGGTACAAGAACATTGGTCTCGAAGAGGGGTTATCAACTGAGTTAGTCACACTCAAATCTGACCAACCAATCTCCGGCAATCGGAGGACAAAGGTGTCGGGTTAACAGTAGCAACGAGGGTTTGAAGATATATGTCGGGATAATCACGGGGGAAGATAAGATATGTGTGTCGTAAAATGACTAAGTGTTGGTCAACACTTATATAAATACTCTCAGTCGAAGCTACAGTAAAGTCAAATCAGCTCGGACTTTACTACTGTACCAGCTCAGGCACACAAACCAGCTCAGGGAGTACGCTGCTCTCAACCAGCACAATGTTCAGCTGACCAGCTCAGGTGCTTCAAGCAACACACACCCAACTTGGATCACTCACACAAACCCGATCTGGTCTACAATGCCAAGATCAGCTCAGACCTCTCTGCTGTTCCAGCTTAGGTACACAGACGCTAAAACCAGATCGCGTTCCAACAGACCAGCTCGGAGCATCCAGCACATCTCTAAGCTGGGTCCAGCCCGCACATACATCATAAATCCCAAAGCTAATCTCTCTAAGCTGGTATCCACAAAACTAGCTCGCGGCATAATTCAAACCAGCACAACGAAACAGTCCAGCTCAGGACTAATATGTCAGGCCCCATGCTAATTACCAACAATCAACACATAATAAGCGCATAATTACGGAAGCTTAAAATCAGGGCTTAAAAATTTTTTTTCGAAATACAAAGGCCTGAACTTCAAATCATTCATTCAAAATATTCGATATTCAAAATAGAAGTTTACTCAACTCGATACAGCAAGTAACCACATAAATCAATTCAAAATACAGATCCCCCAAATACAATAAAACACGGGGCATCCCCCGGTTCAATACATATCATAAGTAAACTGGGACTCAGGGATGCGGGGATCGACCAACTGAACTTCCACTCGGTCCAGCTTGGTTACCTGAAACTCCTGCAAATGGGTAACACAGACCCAAACAACAAAAGCAGGAAAAGAAATACGAGGTCAAGCCTCAGTACGAAGAGCTATCAAAGCAGTAAACATGCAACAAGCTATAATCAATGCTATGAATGCATGAGGGCTATCAAGAAGTCGGATAGCTAGACCAGTCTATCAACTGGCAACTCAAATCAAGCCTCTATACCACACACAGCCAATCAGCCGGTGGAAATCACCGGTCCGTGATCATCGGGGCCCGTCAGCCCATCACATCTCGGTGGAGACACTCGAATCCGGTAGTCACCACTCCGACGATAGCGTTGGACTTTTCGGACACGACTCAACAGTCGGCCAGTCACAACGTGGCACCCAAACAGGTAATCAAATCAATTTCTCATTTCAGGCTCAAGATGTATGCAATGAATGTCATTCAATAATAAATGCGCAATGCATACAATTCATTTCATGAAACAGAATATAGAACTCAATCAATTCCACAAACTGTAACACGTATAAACACAGAATTCACATCAGCAAATCCATAACATCGATCACAACCATGTTCACGCCTAAACTACTAAGAGTTGCTCAATTCGTACCTCAATTCCTCAATTTACCTAACAGATTTCCTCCTGGCTCAAATCACGCAGCAGGACACTACCTGGAAGCTGAAATCTGTTACAACACAGCTAATATCTTAGCTAAATTCTTAATCATAAATACGTTAAACCTACTGCCAGAAGTTACTCCAAATTCTACACTTCCACGAAGGCAATAACTACTAAAACCGAGCTCAACTACAAGAATTGCTCACCCAAAAGCTCACGCTAGCAGAAGAACGCACGCACAGACTTTTCTCAAAAGCTTCGAAAAATCACGCAGCAGGACACTTCCTGGAAGCTGAAATCTGTTACAACACAGCTAATATCTTAGCTAAATTCTTAATCATAAATACGTTAAACCTACTGCCAGAAGTTACTCCAAATTCTACACTTCCACGAAGGCAATAACTACTAAAACCGAGCTCAACTACAAGAATTGCTCACCCAAACAGCTCACGCTAGCAGCAGAACGCTCGCACAGGCTTTCCTCAAAAGCTTCGAAGTCCAACAGCTTCGCGTTTCCACTTCCAGCGCAAATCAACTACTCAAATGGGTAGCAAACTAAGGAGCGAAGCAAGGGGAATCCAGCGCCACTAAGATCTTCAAAAACAGAGGCTGGAATCGACAGGAAATGGCGATAGAAGAAGATGGTGAACAGTAACTCGTCGAGGGTTGGAGAAGAAG
>KV015604.1:103875-115236 GCA_001598015.1 Dorcoceras hygrometricum
TTGAATACTCAGCATGACACGTGGAACTCGAATTGAATACGTTGGAAATGATGCACGAAACACAGAAGAGCGTTGTCTATAAATAAGCATGGCTTTGAAATGCTGAGAACATCTTGATCTCAGTTACCAACCTTTGATCGTGCAATACTCTTCAGAAACAAGGAACAGAGTGTAAGAACGTTTATTGAAGCAGTTAAGAACAGAGAAACAAAGGTATAATCTGACAGAAGAGTCAGGAACTAGATTACTCAAGAATGATTGTTCTTGAGTATTCCGCTGAAACCACATACATATATGATTATTGTTCTTGATTTAGAACTTGAGTTATGTGTGTGTCGATCCATCACAGGTAGTGGATCTTTTCTATTTGCATGAGTTTGCATATTGAAGAGAATTGAATTGATTCTAATGCCCAGGACTGAGTTGGCCTGATTTTCGAAGCCGGAGAAGGTTTCATAGATGAATATTCATGTCAAGATCGGATACGAATCTTGATGGCGTTGAACCGATATAGAATCAATTCGGAGATTGAAGAGGAGAACTAGAATCATTTCATGTCATTGCATTTATTTACAGTTGATACACTGTTATGCATTTTATTGTACCTGCTGATTATATTGAGATGATTCTCACCGGAGTTTATCCGGCTGTTGTCTTGTTTTGTATGTGTGCATGACAACAGGAAGAAAGAACTAGTGGGAAGCAACGACGGGTAGCGAGAGATACTACTTAGGCGCTAGATCAGCAGCACGAAGATTTACTATCCTGCTGATAGTCTAGATATTTGTTCAACTGGTCTTAAGTGCTTACGTCGGGTTTTGTATGTACAAATTTAAACGTGTACTAGCTAATGGAGCTGGTAGCCGTTGTAAACTTTGATGTTTTTGTATAAAGGAATCATGTTTACGTTACCAGCTGAATTAAAGGATGCTTCTGCTGATTTACTCTTCTACGGGTGAAATTTTTTTTTTTGTTATGTATAAACCAGATTAGATTGTTAAACTTGTTTAGTTTATCTAAATAAATCACTGATTAAGATTAGAAGATTAATTGTGGGCAGAGAACCTCACATAGGGGATCATGGCTCGATGTTGCTAGGCGCTTTACCATGATCCGTTGGGCAAATCCGAAATTGTGATTTCGAAGCCGCAATGGTTGTGGGCCCACGGCTAGCTGTATCCCTGAACGATTGAGGGTCACACAAGTACTGGATTCATGATTCCCGCACGGAAACTGAGCTCAATGTGTTGAGCATAGGAAGAGGATTTTAGGGAGTGCGACTTCCTAAAAGTCAACAGGGGTCAAATCGTGATTTCCCGCTGTTGAGGGGCAAAACGGTCATTATGGACTAGGTATCTGGAAAATTGTTTCTCACATCATAATACTCAGTTTTGGAAACTGGGCCGATCGGTCCGATCAGATCGACGATCGGAGTTATGATGAAACCGCAGTGGTTTAAATGAACCGAATGCTCATTTGGACCTGGGTATGACCCAAGTCCAATGGGCCGGTTCAAGCCCATCTACCAACTTAATTTAATTAAGATGATTAGGGCTTTTGATTACACACTTGAATCATAACCTAAACGTAGCTCACATAGCCGCCTCCTCTCCCACACACACCTCACGTCAGCCGCCGACCGCCCGCCGCCGCCGCCGCCCTTTCTTTGCTTGATCGGACTTGTTTCGATCACTGCGTCGAGGAGAATCCATTCGTGATAAAATCCATCAGCTTTATAGTGCAGGCTGATTGGAGGAAGATCGATTCCGATCGTGGACCTGATTGACGATCTACCGCCGCCTACCGTGAAGAGCCAGTCTCCCTGTGATTCTGGTTGGAGCCAGGCGCCAGTCGCCAGCAAGGTAACACTCCGAGTAACGCCCTATGAATGGTTTATAGTGCTGTATTTTATTGTATTGAACGTTTCCCGATGCTATTTTAAAACTTCCGCTGCGCCGTCGGGAGACGGGATCCGGATCCGCCACCGCTATTCCAACAAAACTGGTTGGAAAAATACTCAGCCGAGAAGAGATCTATATGGTCAACATATGAAATCAAAACTCAATAGATCTCACTGTAATCATGCACAGATCCTTAAGGATACTTATACTGGAAAAACTGTTAAAGTAATTCAAGTATGGGTCCCGAAAGGGGTAATCCAATCTGGACCCAAGTAAAATTGGGTACCAAAATTTGCTTGTATGATTGCGGGGCAATAGGTACAAAGCTACTAATGACTCAATTATCTGGTACTTGGACAGTGGGTGTGCACGCCATATGACAGGGAACCCAAAGCTACTGACAGATGTTGTTCCACACAAAGGAGCGAAAATTGTCTTTGGTGACAATGCACACGGTAACACTGTGGGTAAGGGTAAGCTTACCCATGGTAACATCTCTATCTCTGATATTTTGGTTGTTGATAACCTCAGTTATAATTTGATTAGTATCAGTCAACTATGTGACAAATGTTACATAGTTAACTTTCAACAACACACGTGCTCAGTTCAGAACTCAAATGGTCTGACTATATTGATGGGTAAAAGATCGGGGAATACCTACGTTATCGATTGGTCAGAGCAGTTGAAGTCTGAACAGCTTTGTCTTACAGCTGACTCCTCTAAGAGTTGGTTGTGGCATCAACGAATGAACCATCTAAACTTTAAAACACTTGCTAAGTTGAGTGAGCATGATATGGTTTCTGGTATGCCCAAATTAAAATTTTCTAAGGATAAGATCTGTGCAACTTGTCATCTTGGTAAGCACATTAAATCGACTTTCAAAAATAAAGGCGGAAAACGTTCTTCCCGTTGCCTTGAGCTTTTACATATGGATCTTTTTGGTCCTATTTCAGTAACAAGCTTAGGGTGAACGTCCTACACCCTTGCTGTTGTTGATGATTTTTCAAAATATACATGGGTGTTGTTTTTAAAAGCAAAATCTGAAACCGCCGACCAGTTGATACGCCTTTTGAAACGTTTACAAAATGATAGATCTTGTTCTGTGAACCGGATAAGAAGTGATCACGGTACAGAATTTCTAAATTTTAAATTGACTTCTTATCTGGAAGACTTAGGAATTAAGCATGAGCTTTCAGCAGCAAGAACTCCTCAGCAAAACGGGTTGGCTGAAAGGAGAAACCGCACTCTTAAAGAGGCTGCTAGATCTATGATTGCTTATTCTGGTATTTCTCAAAAATTTTGGGCAGAAGCAGTCAATACAGCATGTCACACTCAAAACAGATCTATGATTAATAGGATGCACGATAAGACCCCATATGAGATCTGGCATAGCAAGAAACCTGACATATCTTATTTCAGGGTGTTTGGGTGTAGATGCTTTGTTCACAACAATGGCATGAAACACCTAACAGCATTTGAACCCAAATCTGATGCAGGAATATTTTTAGGTTACTCTACTGTCAGCAAAGCCTATCAGGTATTCAATATCAAGAGTCTCACTGTTGAAGAATATGCTCATATTGTGTTCGATGAGACAAGCTTGAAATCAAATTCAGCTGCAAGCTTACACGACTTGTGCACACGTCTGGAATCAACAAGTCTTGAAGAATCTGAGGATGACGTGTCGCCACAAAGATATACAGCTGAAGAACAACAAATCGTGAACACACAAAACAATATTGTTCCACAAGATCTGACGACAGCATGAACAGAAGTAATCACCACGCAAACAAATGCAGCTCCAACAGATCTTGTTCCAACAGATCTCGCTACGTCAGACATTACGCAAGCAAGTGCTCCAGCTCATCCACCAACAGCTAACGCAACAGTATCAAATATACCAACAGTGAATGACAAAGCTGACAACAGCACTCACACACAACAGCAAGAACTCCAATTGGAATCTGATGCACAAGGAAACAATGATAATCATCAATTGGCGTCAGAAGATCCAAACATTTTTATCCAGTCAGCAACACAGGGGGAACAAGGAGCAAATCCCTTTGGACTTGATCTTCGGTGGAATAGAAATCATCCATCTGAGCAAGTCATAGGTAACATTCAATCTCCTGTTCGCACACGAGGCCAGCTATCTCATGATTATTTTGATGCTGAATTTATTTCTCATATAGAACCTAAGATAATTGATGAGGCCTTGGCTGACTCAAGTTGGATAGATGCCATGCAGGAAGAGCTCAATCAGTTTGAACGTAATAAAGTATGGACACTTGTATCTAGACCTACTAACCATTCAGTGATAGGAACTCGTTGGATCTTTAGGAACAAACTAAATGAAGACGGTGTAGTAACAAGAAATAAGGCTAGGCTGGTAGCGCAAGGATTTAGACAAATGGAAGGAATAGACTTCGATGAGACTTTCACACCAGTAGCAATATTAGAGGACATACGCATGTTCCTTGCATATGCTGCATATAAAGACTTCAAGGTCTTTCAGATGGATGTCAAGAGTGCCTTTCTAAATGGCGTCTTGACAGAGGAAGTGTATGTTGCACAACCTCCTGGCTTCATAGATCATACAAATCCAGATTTTGTTTACAAACTGGACAAAGCTCTATATGGGTTGAAGCAAGCACCCAGATCCTGGTATGATACACTCACTAATTTTCTTCTTGAGCATAAGTTCACTATAGGCACAGTCGATAAGACGTTGCTTTAAATTTTTTAAGGATGATCACGTCTTATTAGTTCAGATTTATGTTGACGATATTATTTTTGGGTCAACTAACCCCAAACTGTGCAAGAAATTTTCCAAGCTCATGCAGGATAAATTCGATATGAGCATGATGGGGGAGCTAACTTTCTTTCTGGGATTACAAGTTCGAAAGCTGGAAAATGGAATCTTCATTAACCAAGCTAAATATACGAAATAATTGCTGAAGAAGTTTGGCATGGACAACTGCTCAGCAACAGCAACCCCTATGAGCTCTTCAATTAAGATGGACAAAGATGAAGCTAGAACTGCCATAGAGGTATCTTTGTATCGAGGTATCATAGGCTCTCTGCTTTACCTAACTGCTAGCAGACCAGAACATCATGTTTGCTGTCTTTATGTGTGCTAGATTCCAAGCAGAGCCAAAGAAATCACATTATATTTCTGTTAAAAGAATCCTCAAGTATTTAAAGGGAACTTCCAACGTGGGTCTTTGGTATCCCAAAGACTCAGGCTTTCAACTAATCGGTTACAGTGATGCAGATTATGCAGGTTGCAGGATTGATGGAAAGAGCACAAGTGGAACATGTCAATTTTTAGGGGATCGACTAATCTCATGGTTCAGTAAGAAGCAGACGTCAATTGCCACGTCAACAGCCGAAGCAGAGTACCTTGCTGCTGGCAGTTGTTGCACTCAAATCCTCTGGATTCAACATCAATTGAAGGATTATGGCATTGATGCTTCCGAAGCTCCTATTCTCTGTGACAACACAAGTGCGATAGCGATCACCCAGAATCCTGTGCTGCATTCCAGAACAAAGCACATCGACATTAGGCATCACTTCATAAGGGACCACGTAATGAAGAAGGACGTTCGGTTGGAGTACGTGTCGACTGAGCAACAAGTTGCTGATATCTTCACCAAACCTCTGCCAGACGCTAAGTTTTCCACTTTAGGAACATATTAGGTCTCTTAGAATTGCCATAAAATGGTCTGTGCATTAACAATTTTTATAGGTTGAACTAGCTCTGCTTACGTCAGCATCGAGTCATATGTTCAGGGGGTAACAGCGATGCTTGCATCAGCGCTATCATTGGAAGGCTACTCGACAGAACAGCAATGCTTACATCAGCCTCTGGTCATTTGTTCACAGGACACACTGTTTACGTAAGCGTTGCTGATTGAGGTTGCCTAAATTGCCATAAAATGGTCTGTGCATTAACAATTTTTATAGGTTGAACAGCTCTGCTTACGTCAGCATCGAGTCATATGTTCAGGGGGAACAGCGATGCTTGCATCAGCGCTATCATTGGAAGGCTACTCGACAAGAAACAGCAATGCTTACATCAGCCTCTGGTCATTTGTTCACAAGGAACAACACTGTTTACGTAAGCGTTGCTGATTGAGGGTTGCCTATCGAAGGGGGAACTTGGTCTCTGTGTTGTTAAGCGTGAAGTCAATTGAACAGGAGAGATCTGTCAACAGATATCTTCTGTACACAATTGATGCTTATATGTTAACAGATTCCGTTCCATCCCCGCGAAACATTAAAAATAGATTTGCTTAGGTGTGATGTTTTAAAGATTTTGGCGCGTCGATTTTATTTTAACCTTTTCCCGTACGGGTAAAATATTTGCAAAATATTTTCTAAAAATAGTACGCACCATCGGATGATTGACACGTGTTGCCCTTCATTCGCATCGTCACACCAACATCCCTTCTCTCTCCTCACGGTTCATATTCACCATCTTTATTTAAGGCATTTCAAATATTTGCTAAAACTTACTGTGTAATCGTACCCTTTGCATTCTCTTGCTCTCGCATTCCCTTGTTCTTGTGCGTTCGTATTTTCCTGTGCAGAAAATCCTATTTCAGGCATTCCTTGCACTCTAAATCGACTACAATGGCATCCATATTCTTTGTCAACTCTTATCAGATTAACTTTGAATCGGTATTGATGATTCCTGACCATGATGGCATGCTAAACATGTTCAAAGCACTGGAATCCAATGGTCTACGAGGGTTTCTGGGGTGTGAATCAGTACTATATGAGAAGGAGCTAGAGCAGTTCTTTGAAACAGCGTTGGTACAGGGTGAAGATATCACTGGAGCAGTATCAGGAAAGTTCTTCTCTATCTCTCAGGCTCAGTTTGCACATGTTTTTGAGTTACCCACGGAAGGGCTTGTGAACTTCTCTGAAGTACCAAAGGATAGGGTGTATGATGCGAGAAGCATCTTCTCGAAAAAGGGTGTGCAAGTTTAAATTCATGGGAAAAAGAAACACATGAAATATGAATTTCGGCTGTTGAATGACATTTTGGCAAAGGCTGTCACTGTTAAGGCGGGTTCGTTTGATGCTGTCACCACTGAACGATTCCAGATGATGACGGTGATTCATTTTGGATTGAAGTGAATTGGAGCAAGGTTTTGTTCAATGTACTGAAAGACATGGTGGATAAGTCGCAGAGGAAAGCTAAGGGTTGTGCTGCACAAATTGGTGTTTTGTTGAAGGGCATCCCTGCTATTGCTCTGGGAGGAGGTGTTCCTTTCCCATTTGCAAAAATTCTGTCTATGAGAACAGTAAACACTTACATTGCCACGAATACCACAATTGATGCTCGTGAGGAGCAGGGGATGGTTAGTGAGGCTATTGTGAAGAGGAAATCCAAGTCTACAAAGAAGTCCTCATCTGCTGATGATACACCTGTTAAGACTATCTCTGATATTGCCGGATCAAAGAAGTGAGTGGCCACTGAGGATAATGCGCCGGCTATTCCAAAGAAGAGGCGCACCGTGAAGACAAAACCCTTACCTTCACAAGCAAGTCTTGATATTGTGAATGTGGCACAGGATGTGGTGCCCATTCAGGTTATTGATCCTACCCCTGCTATGGCAACTATCAAATCTCCTGCGCCCAAACTAAAATCACGGAAGAGGAGATTGGTTTTGCCCACGGGTTCTGATGATGAAACAATGGGTACACAGGAACTTGCTAAAGATACTGATGAGGCTGCTGTTAAGCCCACTGATGAGGTAGATATCTCTATCGAACAGGTATTGGAGGAGACTTTGAAGTTGGGCGTTAATGAGGAAGAGCACGGAGGACAGGGTGTTGATGAAGAATTGTTTGCAGATGATTTTGCTCAGTGGTTAGATGATTTTGTCTCCAGAAACAGTGAGCCAGAGATTGTTGGGACAAGGACTATCACAGAAGCTGCGGGTAGCAAAAGTCCAGTGGTTGTCAAGGACATGAACATAGCTGTTAGCAGCATGTTTACCAACAAGGAGCACATGCCAATCGATGATCTACTGCTACAAATCTCAGATGACATGCTGCTTCCATCGATTACTGCCACAGAAATTACCAAGATTCGGCTTGGTGAATTCTTTTCAACAAATGAAGTCCGGGAACGTGATATATATCCTGCCAGTCTTCCCCGCATATCCATTCATGATAAGGGGAAAGCTATTTTGGAAGAGGATGAACCTATACGAGGGAATCCGCCCGCGAGTTGGTTGAATTAATTTGTGGAGATATCGAGTTTTTGGTCAGGCTCAAGGACCAGGTGCTGGTCGATGTAGTGGCATTCTTCCATTCTTTCAGTTTCAATAAATTGACGAATTTTGATGCTTTATTGGCGTTAAAAGAAAAAGAGAAACTCATGCTGGAGTGGGCGGAGACAGATTCGTTAGCAATGGCTGTGAAGAGAAAGGAGTATATCTTGGCGAAATATAGAGAACTGTTGTTAAGGACGTTCTTGGATTCTCATCGGAAATATTTTGCTCCTGGCCAGCCTTGGACCGCAACAGCTTCTCAAATCATCGATCTCCTGTCTGATGCCCATTCCATATCCTTAGAATACTTATTGGCACAGCAGCGTGAGCATGGACTACCAATGGAACAACCATGCGCCTCCACAGTCTTTGATTCTTCTGGTGATAGCGGTGCTGTTCTAGCCCGATTTTATTCTGCGGAAAAATCCAAATGCTGGGTAAGGCCTATGATTTTGATTGATGGAATTTGGACGCCTCTTCAGGGTCCTGATTTTTGGAAAAGTAGTTGCCGTTTGTCGTTATTTTTGAATCAAAAGAAGATGCCAGAACCAGTCATTGACAACATTTTTGTTCCGCACGTCCTTTTTATTGAGCCTATTCAATATTGGGAAGCAGCCCCGTATTTGATCAGGACTTGGCAATGGACCAAAGTTTGTACAGAAATTATTCAATTCAGTATGTTTGGATGTCTGCGACCCGTGAGAGAAGATGTTTGCCAAGAAATTGTTGTATATAATTTGGGCGTGGAACATATTCCAGCAGATTTTCTCAGCATGTTTGCACAGGGTATGGCTTGTCATAGTTTTGTTGATTCAGTTGTACAGAGGGACTCGGGAGATATACAGGAAGTTAATATAAAGGATGTTGAAGAGGTAGACCTAGTTTCCTCAGATGGATCTACAGTCTATCGGTCTCCCTCTCCAAGTTTTCAAGAGGTTGATTCTGTTGAGCATGATTTGCAATTTGCTTTGGGCCCTACTATTTTTCCAAGTGTTGCACAGGAGGAGCGACTATACTATGTACAAAGTCCAGAGTCTTCTCCTGCCATCTCGCTACATCAAGAGTCTTCTTCCTCTTCCACTGATGTCTCTATGTACTTTGATTATGCGGATATACCTGTGAATGCCCAAGCAGATACTCAACCATCAGCACCAGTTGATTTTACTGTACTTACTGATGCTCTTGAAGATCTCCGATTGTCTATGTCTCAGCGCATTCATGATTCTAACTGCAAAATCTTATCCAAGATCACTTCTGTTGAATTCAGTGTTCGAGAAGCTCTACTAAAACAAAATGACTTGATCCGCCAGTCACTTCAGAATTCTCGTCGAGATCATGAGACGCAGGGCTTCACTCAAGTAATGCACATAAATGATCTCAAGAAGGGTATGCTTGCCCAATTCGGCCCTGGTTTTCAAGATTTAATGGATATCAAAAGGAGTCAGAGAGAGCAAGATGCCAAGATCACTGCTTTGGATAATCAGGTTGCTGCTATCAGGAACGAACAGTTAGATTTTCAATCGAAAATAGCAGCAGATATCCTGAGCCTTTCCACCCAATTTGGTGACATCGTCGATTACATAAGAGGCGGTGATGCCAAAAAGGGGGAAGGAAGTAGCAGCAGACCTCCCCATTCACTTCCTGGAAGTAGCAGCAGACCTCTTGAACCACCTCCTGCAGATCAAATTCGAGATAGTGGACATGTTGCAAATTTGGAAGAGTTGGAAGAGGCTGTGGGAAGAATTCGTGAGGCAGATAGACGTGAGGCAGATAGACGGGAAAGAGAAAGAGATAGACAGAGAAGGGAAATGAGGCTTAGCGGAAGTGGAGCGTTTAAGAGGAGAAGAGGATTTTGACTAGAATCACTTGTACAAATCTTTTGTACTATTCTCTCAGTTAATGGAAATTGAATTCAGCAGTTCGTGTGTAATTTACTTTTGCATATTCATTTTTATCGCCTGCTAGGTTTTGTCATCACCAAAAAGGGAGAAATTGTTAGGATAAAATTTATAGTTTTGGTGATAACAAATATAAGAAAATATTTGGACCTAAACGGTGAATTTTGAATAATCTTTTCACAGAAATTAGAGGTTGCTGACAACAGTGATTGGTTTGAGTTATAGTTATGTTTTTGGGTTGATCAGAATCGGATCTTGGAACAGTGGAGTTATCAATTTGGTTATTCGGTTTATCGGGTCAGAAATCTACTGTTAATGGAGTATTGAGGATGATAGTATCTGCCAACAGGTTTTGTAACAGTGAAGTTTCTATCAACAGAAAGGACCATATTCATTGATAAGTTTATTCGACAGACCTTGTAACAGTACTACTCATCGTCGCTGACACCAGATTTTGCTACAGTATTTGTTTTTGGAATAGTGCGAGCAACGTTTGTTATCAACAGTTTTCATAACAGTAAGTTCAACAGGGCTTCGTTTGCTTTCAACAGATTTGATGACGTCAGCCACAGTAGAATATCAGATATCATGACGTCACCATCATCTTTAGCTACAATGGTCATATAACAGATATGATGACGTCAGCTACAGTAGAGGAACAGACATGATGACGTCGTCATTGCTGAAATTTGCAACTGGTCATACATTGTTTTACTGCGACAGATTCTTTCAACTGCAAGGAACTATTCATTTGTCTTCAACAAAGAAAGATCTGTCGACAGAAATTGTCAGGCCTCGTGCTCTAAACAGAGTAAAAATTCAAACACATGCGGAAGCTTATCAAAAAGTGGGTAAAATTTTCGCTTTTAGGCCCGACGGTTTAAAACATATAATTTAAAATAGAACGATACTCAAAATAAGTTCCCAGTTACAAAACCACGAATTCTAGCATAACAACCAGACACAAATAACATGTACCAGACTCCCAACGGGATACAACATCAAAGCACATGGCATCCCCCTGGCTAACTGATACATATATGTAAATATGCTATACGCAACTGGGACACGCTAACCACCTCCCGGGGCACCACCAGCTGGGTTAAAACCACGACCAGCTGTAAAACCTGGGTTCCATGAAAACAACACAAACAAGGAAACAAACCAAGCCCCAGAGGGACATGGGTCAAACCCCAGTACGGAGAGCAAAAGAAACAGCTAAGGAAATGCATAAGATAAAATGCAGATGCTATGCATGAGACACCGGATAACAAC
>KV015605.1:46693-65990 GCA_001598015.1 Dorcoceras hygrometricum
TCCGACCAGTTTCTCGAGGAAACCGGCACTTCACGGTAGATTGCGGTAGACTACGTCAATCAGGTCCACGACCGAATACGAGACTCCTTCGTCAGCCTACACTAGAAGGCCTGACGAGATCGGCGCGGATGGATTCTCCTCGTCAAGATTGGCCGGAACAATTTCCGATTAAGGAGGCGGCGGCGGTGGCGGCGCAAAGGCGGCGGCGGCGGCGTGTTTAGAGAGGAGGGGCGGCGCCTATTTCTAGGTTTTGGGTTAGGTTGTGTAGTAGTGTTGTTATAATGAAGCTTAAGTCTAATTAAATAGACTTAGTGATGGACTTGGACCGGCCCAACGGGCCCGGGTCCAACGGATGAACATTCGGTTCATCCCCATCACCGTGACTTCATCGTAACTCCGATCGCCAATCAGATCGGACCGATCGAATCAGTTTCCAAAACTGAATACTATGATCTGAAAAACCATTTTTCAGAACCCCATTGCAAAATGACCGTTTTGCCCCTCAACATCGGCAAATCACGATTTGACCCCTGTTGATTTTTTAGGAAGTCGCACTCTCCAAAATCCTCTTCCCATGCTCAACACATTGAGCTCGGTTTCCGTGCGGAAATCTCGAATCCAGTACTTGTGTGACCCTCAATGGTTCAGGGATACAGCTAGCCGTGGGCCCACAACCATTGTGGCTCCGGAATCATAATTCCGGACTTGCCCATCGGATCATGGTAAGAGCGTCTAGCAACATTGCCCCATGATCCCCTATGTATCACTGATAGTGCCTGCAAGTGTTAGAGTAGATGTCCAACTAGCCAACTTGTGGCGTGTGGGCTTTATAGACTCTTGTACAAAACAGTCTTTATATATGATATTCGCATTTACTCATATGGCGTTCTTTACTTTCATTATGTGTGTAATGATTTACAATTGCGTTGAGTAAAGACCTAGAATGCACTAAAGTGTATGTTAGATGTGATAGTGGGTATGACGGCTATCATGAAACACATCCAATAGTCGCTGTGTGTTCTGAACATGTTCGTAGTCGATTGGGCCGTCAAAATGAGGATAAGGCCGCCCGAGTTCGAGACTAGTATCTGCGATGCGAAGTACCATGTTTCATTGGTAGGGAACATTGTGATGTTCTGAGCATGCAGATAGATAGTGACCCGGTGATCTATCGAACTACCCTCGTTCGGACTTTCCAAGTGGTTACCATTTGTCGAGTGGATAAGTCCGAGGTCTTGGTTGTACTGATTAGTCCTCACGACTCGAAACGTCATTGAGACTCTACATGATAGGCGTCTCACTTTGACCCGTTTGCCGACTCACTTGGGGTCACAAGGCGTCGGGATTGGGTGAGACCCCGATGCATGTAGGAGTCGATGCATCGTTGTCGAGGATTCACCGCTCGCAGACATGCGTGGATATCCTATGCTATCTGAGGGGATAATAGTGTATAATCTGGCCAGAGTACTAGAAATGTTTTAGGTAAATGTGTTTACCTAGTTGCACTCGCGATGTCACTATTCTATCTCCAAGATGTATGCATAGCTATCGGATCTATAGCGACTCTCGATTTACCAATGGTCGTTGATCTGATCGGGATATATGGATTGAAAGGACCGTACTGTACGCTAACCACGACCAACTGGTTCTTGCAGGCACTATCAGTGATACCTAGGGGATCATGGGGCGATGTTGCTAGACGCTTTACCATGATCCGTTGGGCAAGTCCGGAATTATGATTCCGGAGCCACAATGATTGTGGGCCCACGGCTAGCTGTATCCCTGAACCATTGAGGGTCACACAGTACTAGATTCGAGATTCCCGCACGGATAATCAGCTCAATGTGTTGAGCACGAGAAGAGGATTTCGGGAAGTGCGACTTCCTAAAAGTCAACAGGGGTCAAACCGGGGTTTCCCGCTGTTGTGGGGCAAAACGGTCTTTTTGCACTGGGGTTCTGAAAAATGGTTTTTCAGATCATATTATTCAGTTTCGGAAACTGCGTTGATCCGTCCGATCTGATCGGAGTTACGGTGAAGTCTCGGTGATGGAGACGAAACGAATGTTCATCCGTTGGACCCGGGCCCGTTGGGCCGGATCCAAGTCCATCACCTATTCTATTTAATATAGGATTATGACTTAACCTAATACTCACTTGTGTTACAACTCTAAACCTAACCCTAAGTGCAAACCGCCGCCCCTCTCTTCTAATTACCTCACGCCGCCGCCGTGCGCCGCCCGCCGCCCGCCGCCCGCCGCCGCGGCCGCTTCGCCGGAAATCTTTCCGGCCTAGTTTTTTGAGGAGAATCCGTTCGTGCAGAATTCATCAGCGTTTCTAGTGCAGGCTGACGAAGGAGTCTCGGTTCTGGTCGTGGACCGGATTGGCGTTATCTATCGCAATCTACCGAGAAGAGCCGGGTTCTTGTAATTCCGGTTGGAGCCAGGCACAAGTGCCAGCAAGGTATTCGTTTTGAATGCCCTATGTATGTCAATAACTGTTATTGAATTTCTTCGTATTGATTGTCTCCCGGCTGTATTTCTTTGTTCTTCCGCTGCCTTGTCGGGGGGCGGATCCGGATCCCCAACACCAAGTGCCATAAGAATCACCCGGGACAATGCAAAGCTGGCCAGAGCCGATGTTACAAGTGTGGTGCCCAAGGCCACATCTCTAGGTTCGTAGGACCGAGCGCTTGCCGCTTTACCAAAAGCTATAGCTGTTGGTAACGGTGCAACTCCAATCTTTTTAAACCGTATAGCAACACAAGCACCACGGTTCGATCGCTCTACCTAGCAGGGGAAATTATTGCACTCCAACAATCCCCTTTCCAATAATTGCACTCCTTGCAATCAATGGGAATCGAACCCGTGACCTTGGCTCTGATACCAATTGATTGTAGACCCCCAAATAAGCTGTATCTAACAAAAGCTGTACAAAGTTGCGACCATCCCAAAGCGGTGATTGTCGGCCTTCGAAAACCAAAATCCAAAACTGACTCAACAACAGCAAGAGCGCGACAAAAATTCAAAGAACCAACCGGTAGGATTTTTCCAGAAACAAAGAATTCTGCGGCCTCTGTACCAACGTCGGCCCATCTCTTCTTAAGCAATTTAAAGAATTCACTGACTGTAGGAAGTGTATCTACATAATAAAGCTGAGGATAAATTGCAATCGAGCTAGGAACAATCTGTTTGGGTATCTTCTTCCAGAAATCAGCGCATGGTTCAATATCCCAAGATCCATCAACATGGATTGTCAGGCCCCGTGCTAATTACTCAAGATAATAGCACAATTAAGCACATAAACACGGAAGCATAAAAATCGGGCTTAAAAAGTTTCGAAATATATTGGGCCTGAACTTAAAACATCAGTCAAAATATTCATAATCAAAATACAAGTTGACTCAAACTCATATAAAACAGATAACACAATTATCAATTCAAATTCAGATCCCCAAAATACATATGACACGGGGCATCCCACGGGTACGATACATAAATAAAATAACTGGGACTCATGGAAATGGGGATCGACCAGCTGAACCTCCACTCTGTCCAGCTTGGTTACCTGAAGATCCTGCAAGTGGGTAACACAGACCCAAACAACACACAGCAGGAAAACAAATACGAGGTCAAGCCTCAGTACTAAGAGCTATCAAAACAGCTAATCATGCGACATGCTATAAGTCGATGCTATGAATGCATGAGGGCTATCAAGGATCGGATAGCTAGACCAGTGTATCAACTGGTAATCATAACAATCGAGCCTCTATACCACGCACAACAAGTCAGCCGGTGGAAATCATCGGTCCGTGATCTTTAGTACCCATCATCCCATCACAGCTCGGTGGTCTTCAGACACGACAAGTCAGTCGGTCACCACTCCGATGATAGCGTTGGACTTTTCAGGCACGACAAGTCAGTCGGCCAGTCACAACGTGGCTCTCAAATCAGGTCATCAATCAATCTGTCAGGCTCAATATGTATGCATGAATGCCAATCAATAATCAATGTCGATGCATACCATTCAGTACGTGAAAACAGAATGAAATATTCAATCAATTCAGAAAACTGTTACACGTAAATTCACAGAATCATATCAGCAATCATCATAACATCGCTCATAGCCAGGTTCACGCTCAAAGCTATTAAGGTCTGCTCAATTCGTACCTCAATCCTCAAAATTCTACCTCACAGATTCCTCAAATGCGCGGCAGGACTTCCTGGAAGCTGGAATCTGTTTCAAAGCCTCGAAAATCATCTTAACTCAAGCATAAATCAGAACCTGTACACTCTAATACCTATGGCCAGAACTATACTCAAGTTCTAAACAATTCTACGCAGGTATTAGCTACTAGACAAAGCTCAATTAAACGAGAAATGCTCACCCCAAAGCTTAAACCAGCAGGAGAACACACGAAACAGACTTCTCCAAAAAGCTTCGAACACCAGTAGCTTCACGCTTCCACTCCAACGCTAATTCAGGGCTTCAAATGAGTAGCAACCGAAAGATCAAGTCTCGGGGATTCCAGCACCACCAAAATCGCTCAAATCATCGGCGTAGAACGGCGGCAATCGGCGGAAATAGGTCACGGTGAACATTAGCTATCGAGGGTTTCAAAGAATGGAGATAAGATATATCGGGTTCGAAAATATCCTAAGTGTCGATCAACACTTATCTATATATCTCTCAATCCACCAGCTGCTGTTCCTCTAATTCAGTCGTTGAGAAATGCCACAGTAGAAATCTTATAATAATAACCAGCTTTTGCTCTCAACAAAACCAGTCGTTTCATTTCTCTTCGCACACCCAAAATGACACCGCACCAACTAATCGAAACGATGTCGTAGCGCTCCACCAGCTGGTACCAAATTCCCTACGAAAAACCCAGCAGCTGGTTACGCTAAACAATCCAAACACAATCGTAACTAAACGAAACGACGACGTAGAGGACACGTCACCATCGCTGCTAACAGCTGATCCAACCAACGCCTGATACAAACATTGCAACAACTCCTCACAGCTGATACCAGACGCAACCAAAACGCAGCGTTTCAACTTATCAAAACGATATCGCGTTGCTCCCATGACTGGTTTCTCAAACCAACAGCTGGTCACCCAGTCGCAACACATTCTCCCAACGCAACTACTGATTAAATTCCACCAGCTGCAAGCTACAGTACCGTTGACTCGCCTTGACATCTGGAATTTGTTACATCTGATTCCTTGCATTAGCGCTACGGCTGGTTTCCACGAAACGACGGCGTTTTACTCGCGCGCCATCAACTGCTGCTCAGCTTTCACCAACAGGCGCTACTGCTGAATTCTAACATCTGCATCTACTGGAATCAGATTTCTATCGAAAAACCACGCGACTAATCCCAAATCAATTCGATTAATCACTAATCTAAAATCTGATTCCTCACATTCTCCCCACCTTAAGAGATTTCGTCCTCGAAATCAAAGGCAACACAGGTAAAAATCAATCAGTTCGTCACAACAACAGAAAGCAAAACAGAAATTCATCTGATACAACCCAAGAGTTCAAAATAACTGGGTAATCAACAAATATCAACTAGGGAAAACACAACCAGAACTGAAATCTAAAACAACAATCTACTCAAACAGATGCGGCCACTCACGCTGCATCTTCTCTTCTGGTTCCCAAGTTGCTTCTTCTCTGCCATGCTTGCTCCATTGGACCATCACCAACGGAACTACTTTGTTCCTCAGCCGCTTCTCCTTCCTATCCAGAATCTGCACTGGATATTCAACGTAACTCAAGGCAGAATCCAGCTCAACTTCATCGGTTCTCAACACATGGGATGGATCTGGCTCATATTTCCTCAACATTGACACATGAAAGACATCATGCATCGCTGCCAACTCATCAGGCAGTCTCAATCGATAAGCCAACTGTCCAATTTCTAGTAAATCTATCTTGTGCAGCCTTCATTCTACTTCGAATCAAATCTATCTGGTCTTTCATATGCTGCACAAACTCAGGGGTAGAAAGTTGCTTCTCACCAACTTCTTCCCAACAAATCGGAGATCTGCATTTTCGACCATACAACGCCTCAAATGGAGCCATTCCAATAGTCACCTGGTAACTGTTATTATACGAAAACTCAACCAAGGACAACGAATCCATCACAACCGCTCGCAGCATATCCTCTAAAGTCTGGATGGTCCGCTCAGACTGACCATTTGTCTGTGGGTGATAGGCTGTACTCATATCCAATCTCGAACCCATCGCTGCCTGCAAGCTCTTCCAAAATCAGGAAGTGAATCTCGGATCTCTATCGGATACTATCGAAACAGGAACTCGATGCAATTTAACCACATGGTCGATATACAGCTTCGCCATTTTCTTCATCGAACACCTCACGTCATAGGGAATGAAATGGGCTGACTTCGAAAGTCTATCAATCACCACCCAAATCGCATCGCATCTCCTACTCGATCGAGGTAGATGAGTCACAAAATCCATGGCGATGTGCTCCCAATTCCATTGGGGCACCTCCAAACTCTGTAGCAATCCACCAGGTCTCATTCTCTCAGCCTTGACCTGCTGGAAATTCAAACATCTAGCAACAAAACCAGAAATGTCGCTCTTCATGCCTTCCCACCAATAGTGAGATTTCAAGGCATGGTACATCTTTCTCTCGCCCGGATGCACACTGTACTGAATACAATGCGCTTCATTCATAATGGCCTCTTTCAAATCGATCAAGTTCGGAACCACCAATATTCCTCAAAATCTCAGACACCCATTAGAAGAAACAGAGAAATCATCAGACTAACCACTTCGGGCTTTAATCTTCAACTCATGAACATAAGGATCAGTCCTCTGCGCCTCCCTGATGTCACTCACAATCTGCGGTTCTACTTGAATCGAAGAAACCATAAAGTACTGATCACCCGGCTGGAATTGCCAACCAGAAGTACTCAACTGCTCGTAGACTTTAGAGACACTCACAAACAAAAACATCGTAGGCTGGGTCTTCCTACTCAATGCGTCGGCAACTGAGTTCATCCGCCCAGGCTGATACTGAATCTCACAGTTAAAGTCCTTGAGCAATTTCATCCATCGTCGTTGCCTCCTATTCAAATCAAACTGCGTGAAGATATATCTCAGGCTCTTGTGGTCGGTGTTCACCACAAATTCTTCACCATACAGATAATGTCGCCAAATCTTCAAGGAAAACACTATCGCAGCCAACTCCAAATCATGAACAGGGTACCTGTCTCGTGAGGCTTCAACTGTCGAGACGCATAAGCAATCACGTATCCGTTCTGCATCAAAACACATCCCAAACCATTTAGAGAAGCGTCGGAGCACACAAAAAATCCTCCGGATCCAGACAGTAGAGCCAAAACAGGAGCAGTAGTCAACTTCTCCTTCAACGTCTGAAAACTGAACTCGCACTCGTCAGTCCAAACAAACTTCTTATCCTTCTGAGTCAATTGAGTCAAAGGCCTGGCTATCGAAGAGAACCTCTCGATAAAACGCCTATAATAGCCAGCCAATCCCAAGAAGCTACGGATCTCGGAAACGTTTCTAGGTCTCTCCCAGTTAAGAACTGCTTCGACCTTACTCGGATCCATCGAAATCCCTTGCGTCGAAATCACATGACCCAAAAAGATAATCCGATCTAGCCAAAATTCACACTTGCTGAACTTGGCGTACAATTGCGAGTCTCTCAATCTCTGCAACACCAGTCTAAGATGCTCCTTATGCTCTCTCAAGATCCTCGAGTACACTAGGATGTCATCTATGAAGACAATCACGAATCGATCAATGTACTCGCTGAAGACGCGATTCATCAAATCCATGAAAATAGCTGGGGCATTCGTCAACCCAAACGGCATGACCAGGAACTCATAATGCCCATATCGAGTCCGGAAAGCTGTCTTCGCCACGTCAGCGTCTCCGATCCGCAACTGGTGATAACCAAAGCGCAAATCAATCTTCGAGTAAACGACCGATCCCTGCAACTGATCGAACAAGTCATCAATCCTCGGCAAGGATACTTGTTCTTCACCGTCGCTTGATTCAACTGTCGGAAGTCCACACACATCCTCATAGACCCATCCTTCTTCTTCACAAAGAGAATCGGAGTCCCCAAGGTGACATACTCGGTCTGATGAAGCCTTTCTCCAAGAGATCTTTCAACTGATCCTTCAGCTCTTTCAACTCTACGGGCGCCAAATGGTAAGGAGCTCTAGAAATCGGGGCAGTACCGGGCACCAAATCAATGCTGAAATCGATCTCACGTCTCGGAGGGAATCCAGGAATCTCATCTGGAAACACGTCGGGAAACTCTCGGACGATCGGAATGTGGCTCAACTCCAACCGTATTCTTGGGAAACGTCAAGCGCGTAAATCATAAATCCCACGTTATCCAGCGATAGCAGGCTAAACATCTCCATGGCGGTCACCAGTGGAATCTTCGAGCGCGAATCAGCACCATAGAACTCCCATTTCTCACCCACCGGGCACCAAATCAATGCTGAAATCGATCTCACGTCTCGGAGGGAATCCAGGAATCTCATCTGGAAACACGTCGGGAAACTCTCGGACGATCGGAATGTGGCTCAACTCCAACCGTATTCTTGGGAAACGTCAAGCGCGTAAATCATAAATCCCACGTTATCCAGCGATAGCAGGCTAAACATCTCCATGGCGGTCACCAGTGGAATCTTCGAGCGCGAATCAGCACCATAGAACTCCCATTTCTCACCCGAGTCATGGCAAAATCTCACCACACCATGAAAACAGTCAACGGTAGCCTTATAGCTAGACAACACATCCATCCCCAAGATGCAATCAAAATCTCTCATTCCCAAAACAATTAGATTGGACACCAAAACGTGCTCATCAAATCCAAGCACACAATCCAACACCAATTCACGGGACCACAGATTCACACCAGCAGGAGTAGACACGGAAACAACATCACACAATGGGGAAGAACTCAACCCATTCTCACACACAAACAACTCAGAAATAAAAGAGTGTGATGCACCAGTGTCAAATAGAACTCTCGCAGGATAATCAAAAATAAAGCATGTACCTGCGATCATCATACCAGGCGCCTCCTCAGCCTGCTCTCTAGTCAATGCATTCGCCTGAGTCTGCTGCGGAATCTGGAACGGAGGTCTCGAAGGTGCTCCAAATCTAGAAGGCTCACGGGGTTGGAATCTAGATCGCTGGGTAGGGGCAGGAAACTGCGGTCTCTTAGATGAACCACCAGATGATCCCTGCTACGAAGGAATCGAAGACTGACCCCTCAACAGAGGACACACTCTAAGGAAGTGTCCTGGCTGTCCACAGTTACGGCAGGACCCCTGAACTCCACGACACTGCGAAGTCGGATGCCTTCCTCCGCACTGTCCACACGACATGCCACTAGAACCGCTGCCAGAACCACTACCAGAACCAGAACTCACAGAACCAGAGGAACTCGAATCCGCCTTCTTCTTGAACTGTTTCCCTCGAGGTCAAAATCTCTGGCGGTTCGACTGCTGCTGCTGCTGCGACCCCTGAGGAGAATAGAAAGATTGCGACGCATCCTGAATAGGCTGATAGGTGCGTCCAGTAGTCGGCTGAATCGGAGCCTCAACCTCCATCAAACTCTCCTCAATATCCACCGCTCGATTCACCGCATCAATATAGGTCGCAGGCGAACCAGACAAAACCATCCGATACAAATCAGGCCTCAAGCCTTTCAAAAACTTGTTCCTCTTCGTCCTCTCTTGGTTGGCAACGTGTGGTACATAGACCAAAAGCGCAGAAAACTGTCGGGCATACTCAGCCACTCGCATGCTGCCCTGTCTCAGATTATCAAACTCTTGCTCCCGGCTGTTATAGAAGGACTCCGGGGTATATTCCTGTCGAAACGCCTCACAGAAGCTCTCCCAAGTGATCACATCCCCACTATCACGAAGGATACGAGAAGTTCCTCTCCACCAGCGCTGTGCATTTTCTCTCAGCTGCAACACCGCCAGCTTCAATCTCTTCTCGGGAGCGTACTCCAGAGTATCGAACAACTCCTCCATCTGAGCTAACCAAGCCTCAGCCATCGCACCACCCTCTGCTGCAGAAAACTTCGGAGGGTTCGTCCGCTGAAACCTAGCTAAGACCAACTTCATCCCGCCTATCTGTCTAGTAACATCCTCGACCTGATGAACATCATCATCACTACCTGCCCTAGACTCCTCCTCAGTACGTCTAGTCGTCCTACCTCTTCCTATTCTCGGCGGCATCTAAACAAGTTTAGAGGTAAGATCTCACAGCGGATAGATATATCACATAGACAGATAAAAGATCACATAAGTCACAGAGTCAATCAAAATCAAATCAAAACTATGTTCCTAGACTCGAGTGTGATCAAAGGAAATCGAGCTTATCCCAGTTTAAGCTATGATACCAAAAATGTCAGGCCCCGTGCTAATTACTCAAGATAATAGCACAATTAAGCACATAAAAATCGGGCTTAAAAAATTTCGAAATATATTGGGCCTGAACTTAAAACATCATTCAAAATATTCGTAATAAAAATACGAGTTGACTCAAAATCATATAAAACAGGTAACACAATTATCAATTCAAATACAGATCCCCAAAATACATATGACACGGGGCATCCCCCGGGTTCGATACATAAATAAAATAACTGGGACTCATGGAAATGGGGATCGACCAGCTGAACCTCCACTCTGTCCAGCTTGGTTACCTGAAGATCCTGCAAGTGGGTAACACAGACCCAAACAACACAAAGCAGGAAAACAAATACGAGGTCAAGTCTCAGTACGAAGAGCTATCAAAACAGCTAATCATGTGACATGCTATAAGTCGATGCTATGAATGCATGAGGGCTATCAAGGATCGGATAGCTAGACCAGTGTATCAACTGGCAATCATAACAATCGAGCCTCTATACCACGCACAGCAAGTCAACCGTTGGAAATCATCGGTCCGTGAACTTCAAGACCCGTCATCCCATCACAGCTCGGTGGTCTTCAGACACGACAAGTCAATCGGTCACCACTCCGATGATAGCGTTGGACTTTTCAGGCACGACAAGTCAGTCGGCCAGTCACAACGTGGCTCTCAAATCAGGTCAACAATCAATCTGTCAGGCTCAATATGTATGCATGACAGCATGAATGCCAATCAATAATCAATGTCGATGCATACCATTCAATACGTGAAAACAGAATGAAATATTCAATCAATTCAACAAACTGTTACACGTAAATTCACAGAATCATATCAGCAATCATCATAACATCGCTCATAGCCAGGTTCACGCTCAAAGCTATTAAGGTCTGCTCAATTCATACCTCAATCCTCAAAATTCTACCTCACAGATTCCTCAAATGCGCGGCAGGACTTCCTGGAAGCTGGAATCTGTTTCAAAGCCTCGAAAATCAGCTTAACTCAAGCATAAATCAGAACCTGTACACTCTAATACCTACGGCCAGAACTATACTCAAGTTCTAAACAATTCTACACAGGTATTAGCTACTAGACAAAGCTCAATTCAACGAGAAATGCTCACCCCAAAGCTTAAACCAGCAGGAGAACACACGAAACAGACTTCTCCAAAAAGCTTCGAACACCAGTAGCTTCACGCTTCCACTCCAACGCTAATTTAGGGCTTCAAATGAGTAGCAACCGAAAGAGCAATTCTCAGGGATTCCAGCGCCACCAAAATCGCTCAAATCATCGGCGGAGAACGGCGGCAATCGGCGAAAATAGGTCACGGTGAACAGTAGCTATCGAGGGTTTCAAAGAATGGAGATAAGATATATCGGGTTCGAAAATATCCTAAGTGTCGATCAACACTTATCTATATATCTCTCAATCCACCAGCTGTTGTTCCTCTAATTCAGTCGTTGAGAAATGCCACAGTAGAAATCTTATAATAATAACCAGCTTTTGCTCTCAACAAAACCAGTCGCAACAACCAGTCATTGCATTTCTCTTCGCACACCCAAAACGACACCGCACCAACTAATCAAAACGATATCGTAGCGCTCCACCAGCTGGTACCAAATTCCCTAGGAAAAACCCAGCAGTTGGTTACGCTAAACAATCCAAACGCAAGTGTAACTAAACGAAACGACGACGTAGAGGACACGTCACCATCGCTGCTAACAGCTGATCCAACCAACGCCTGATACAAACATTGCAACAACTCCTCACAGCTGATACCAGACGCAACCAAAACTCAGCGTTTCAACTTATCAAAACGACGTCGTGTTGCTCCCATGACTGGTTTCTCAAACCAACAGCTGGTCACCCAGTCACAACACATTCTCCCAATGCAACTACTGATTAAATTCCACCAGCTGCAAGCTACAGTACTGTTGACTCACGTTGACATCTGGAATGCGTTACATCTGATTCCTTGCATTAGCGCTACGGCTGGTTTCCACGAAACGACGGCATTTTACTCTCGCGCAATCAACTGCTGCTCAGCTTTCACCAACAGGCGCTACTGCTGAATTCTAACATCTGCATCTACTGGAATCAGATTTCTCTCGAAAAACCATGCGACTAATCCCAAATAAATTCGATTAATCACTACTCTAAAATCTGATTCCTCACACGGATCATGGTACGAATCCAGCAAGAAGACTTAAAATGCGTGTTTGATCGGGCAATCACAGCACCATGATCACGATTTTTACCTACAAACAATCTAGAGCAGTACGGCAGTTCCCACTGTAGACCGTGTGATTGCATCTGTGTCTTCAGCTCTTCTATCACAAATAAATGAAGGTTGGATAACATATTTAGCACTTTCAAATCAATGGCTGAAGAGGGCTGTCCGGGAACAAAATTTGTTGTTCTGATCTCCAAAAACATCCGGAACAGCAGTTCTCTGTACTTTGTGAGTATGAACATACGCCTCTGAAGTGCAATTCTGGTAGACTCTGTTTCTCCCCAATTTAAAACATGTTCCTCCTTCGCATAAATATCTTCTATTTTTAGAGCGGCCATCTTTTTGAAACTGAAAGAATTAAAGAATTGTTCAACTTCATCGATAACATGTTCCCTTTTCTGTACAAGTATCTCAATATCAGCACAGATTAACGAAAATATTTCCTTGGCCGGATTGCCTTTGATCGGGTCTCTTTCCTGGAGGGGTGCCTTTCCCTTAGCAGCAGCCGGAATCTTGGGTAGACTGTTCCTGTACCAATCTCCTTCATTGACTCCTCTGATAGTTATACTTTTCCCGAACTGAATTTTTGTTACTTCCCAAGTAGAAGAAGGCAGAGAGAGATTACCTGGAATGCTCTAGAGTCATTGACTCGTCATCCGATATTTTCTCATCAGTGGTTGGAACAGCAGTTGCTATTTATGTTCCCTGAAACAGCTCTGTTTCCTCTGAAGGTTCCTCCACAAGATAAGCATCTGGACCAGTCTCCATCTGTATACCAACATCTGTTCCAGTGACCTTATCAGCCACAATCTCTTCATCAGTATCACTGCCTGATTCAACCATTCTAATATCTTCTCGAGCAACAAATTCCTCGTATGAAACATTGAACCAGTGCTCCATCTCATCAGCTCTTTGAAATGTCTGATCCCCAACATTTGTTTCTCCGACATTTGTTCCTCCAAATCTGTCTCAAACTCAGCAGTTTCAGCAATTACTTGTTCAATAATGTTGTCCACGTCATCAGCAGTGGATATCTCTTTATCAACAACATCTGCTCTAGCTGACACGAAATCCTTCTCGGCAATACCACCAACAGCCGTCTCTTCTTCAGCAATTTCATCATCCGATTCTGCTGGCAATTTTAATCTCCTCTTATGAGGTTTTCTCTTTGGCTTAGAAGGTAGCACAGCTGGCACAGCTCGAATTGGTTCAAAGATTTGCAGAGGGATAGCTTCTTGTGCTACTGTAACAATCGCTGAACTTTTAGCAGCCTTTCCAATCCTAGTCCTCTTCTTCTTTGATATGTGCTCATCCACAGCAGTAGCTGGTCTCTTTTTAGACACGGCCTTTTTCATGGGTATCTTCTTCACCCTGGATTCATCTGCCACGCCCTCCACATCTTCAACAGAAATCTTATCATTAATGGCAATATATCTGTTAACAGTTCTGGCAGTAAAAGTTTTCAGAGGTGGAAACTCCTGGAAATCACCCAACTCCAAATCCTGTACCTTCTTCAGCAAACATCAAATCTGTACTGCATAACCTCGGGCTTTCTTCGACCCGGGCGTCACCATATCCTTAAAGATATTGAACAGTACCCTGCTCCATTTAATATTGACGCCTCCATTGATAGCCGCCATCATGAGTAATCGCTCATGAGTAACTGCGTCAAACGACCATGCTTTCACGAAGATTTATTTCGCCAGAATATCACCGAGCAATCTGAACTCAATCTTCATCTCCCGTTTCTTGCAGGAAGTGCTCACTTGCTCACCAGTGAAAGAGAAAACACTCCTCGCATCAAAAACTAAGTCCTTCGGGACCTCATTCAAATCTGTCAAGCCATCCATCGGCAACTCAAACGTTCCTGCAAAAACTTCCTCAATGATTTCTACGGTTTTCCCTTGAATAGTACTAACCACCATTCCATCCCGGACGGAGCCATGCTGAAAGAACTCTATCAAAGCAGCTTCATATATAACTGCTGGGCAACCCAGAAACCCCTTTAGGCCTGACGCCACTAGGGCTTCTAATATAGACACTATCCCCTCGTCGTCCATGGCAAGGATAGAGTCAAACAGAACGTGAACGGTGTTGCTTATCAAGGAAGATGCCATTGCAGTAGATTGATTAGGGAGACCGCGTCTGAGAAATATCTGTAGAAAAATACACAAAAGGCAAGAACACAAGAATACTGGAGAGTAAAATGCGCAAGGTAAGTGAAGATGAAAAGGAAACGCCGTAAATACAAACGAGAATTCAAAAGGTACTGAGAGAGAAAATGTGGATGTGACGTTATGCATGATGACAACCACGTGTCCATCATCCAATGGCGCAAAAGATTTTGAAAATAATTTGAAATGATTTTGAAGAGATTTAGACAATATTGCGAAATATAAAGAATATTTTAAAATGATTTTGAATTTTGACCGCGACGGGTAAAAAGGTAAATAGATAACTGGCGCCAAATACTCAACGCGTCACAACCTTAAGATCTGTTTTATGTATCAGCAGGGGTGTTGCAAGATCTGATCATGGATAAGTATCAACTATGTATACATGACATCTGAGTGTATCCAGATCTCACATATTCAGTTGACTCAGCAGTTATTAATTCAGATCTCTCGTTCCCCCTAAAACTGAGATCTCCCAAGTCTGATATTTTATCAAACCTGAATTCGACAATCAAGGCAGTTCTAAGAGACCCATAGATTTCTAAAATAGAAAACTTAGAGTCTGGTAGGGGCTTTGTGAAGATGTCAGCTACTTGATGCTCAGTCGACACATACTCCAGCTTGACGTCCTTCTTGAGTACATGGTCTCTTATAAAATGATGCCTGATGTCTATATGATTCGTTGTAGAATGCAGCACTGGATTTTGAGTGATAGCAATAGCACTGGTGTTGTCACAGATAATAGGCGCTTCAGAAGCATCAATGCCATAGTCCTTAAGCTGGTGTTGAATGTCAGGCCTCGTGCTTACAACAGATAAACACATGCGGAATATATCAAAAGTGGGTAAAATTTTCGCTTTTAGGCCCGACGGTTTTAAACGTATAATTTAAAATACAACAATACTTAAAATAAGTTCCCAAATCGTAAACGTTCAATAACAAAGCATACATAAGTCCAACATGTATCAAATTCCCCCTACGGGTACAACAACAAAGCGCAGGGCATCCCCCTGGCTAACTGATACATATATATATGCTATATGCTACTGGGACACACTAGCCACCTCCTGGGGCACCACCAGCTGGGTTGAAACCATGACCAGCTGTAGAACCTGGGTTTCCTGAAAACAAAGCAACAAAGAAACAAACCAAGCTCCGATCCCAGCAGGGAGACGAGAGTGCGGTATTGCCGCTCGCCCTCACATCCTGGTAAGAAAACAATAACAATGCAACAAGGTACAAGGACTACCCAAAACTGGTAAGGAAAACCATGCGTGTATGCAACATGCGGGAATGCAAGCATATAAACATATGCAACGCAGCAATTACACAAATAGCATACAAAATTCTCAACAGAACACAACCAGCAGGCACGGCAATTCCCCATACCAGCGACTACAATTCATCCAAGCCATAACTTCGCTGTAAAACAAGCTCAAATCCGTACCTTATACTGAGCAACAACTAACCCTGCGAGAAATCCCGAAGACTCTGGTAAAAGCCTGTTAAACACACGGCATACACAACGTAAATCTAACAGGTTGCTAATCAAGCTCACGGCTGGGAGTCTCACTCGACCAGCTGCCCAATATACCTTAACAATAACATAGAAAGCTTAAAACTATGGCTAGGAACAAGGTCTCACCGAAAACCAGAACGTAGTTCTACCCAATCGACGCAACGCTCGAACGGCAGCAACTTCGTGTTCCTCGACTAGCCAATTACAGCTTCTAAAACTGGTATGAATTGGAAGAGCTTCTCAAGAGGAATCCAACGCTACCTCGCACAAGAAAAACAACCACCGAAAACGACGGGAATTCGCCGGAAAACTCACGGCTGAACAGTGCTCTAGGGTTCGAAAGATAAGGAACGAAAGGCTGGAAAATATTCTAAGTATAGAATCTGATATCGAATTTGAAGACCAAGTCTTCCTATAAATAGCACTGGCAACGACTGGAATCACTTCAAGTAGTTGTCCACCGACAAACCAGTCGACACCAACCATTTCCAAACCAGCAGACGCAAGAACCAACGGCTGATTCTCCAACAATCGCTAAAACAAACCAACAACTGGTTCTCAAAACGGCGTCGCACCAACTTACTCAAACGACGTCGCATACTAAACCAGCAGCTGGGTATCCAGTCGCAAGGACAAAACAATGTAACGCTACTCTCAGCTGGATCAAGTCGCAACCTCGAAACGCAGCGTTGCAACTAATTCAAACGACGTCGCTCCACTGACGTCATCCAGTCGCTAGCTCTTCGCGAAATACCAGCAGCAAGCAATAGCGTCGAAACTCACTCGCAGCTGGACTCCCAGTCGCAACAACGAAACGACGACGCATCATTTTCGAGCTACAGGAATGTTGACCCGCGTTGACCATAGCTCTCGACTGATCATCCAGACGCAACAACTCCTCGCATAATACCAGTCGCAGCTACAGTGCACAACCAGTCGCAATATACGAAACACCAGTCGCAACATCTCAAACGACGGCGTTTCAAGCCCTGCGCTACCAAAACAAGCTACGACTGTTTTCGCCACCGACCAGCTGCTAGCCCACAAACCAGCTTTTGCCTCAAAACTCAAAAACACGAAAACATCCAGAATTGCTCAACACACGAAATGGAACCCGAAAATGCAACTCAAAACAGAGATCTAAACCACAAAATCTCATGATCAACCGATTAATTCCAACAATTAATCCTTAATACAAAATCAGGTCTCACATTTCTCCCCCACTAAAAAGGATTTCGTCCTCGAAATCATAACAACAATTCTGAATCAACAAACAACAGCAGAGGCTAAAATAGAAACAAACACTAACACCAGAACTCGCCCAACACTAGGCCAAGAGTTCAAAATAACTAAGCAAGCACATCCCAACAACTAAGGAAGAAAACAGCAAAACTACAAGCTACTGGAAAGATATAGCCCAATAGCTACTCAAACAGATGCGGCCATTCACGCTGCATCTTCTCTTCCAGCTCCCAAGTAGCTTCTTCCCTACCATGCTTGCTCCACTGTACCATCACCAACGGAATGGTCTTATTCCTCAACTGTTTCTCTTTTCTGCCAAGGATCTGCAAAGGATATTCCTGATAGCTCAACGACTGATCTAGCTCTACCTCGTCAGTTCAAAGCACATGAGACGGATCTGGCTCGTACTTCTTCAACATGGAAACGTGAAAGACGTCATGCAGAGAAGATAATTCGGACGGCAACAACAGACGATACGCCAAAGGGCCAATCCTCTCGACAATCTCAAACGGACCAACGTAACGAGGGGCTAACTTTCCCTTGCGTCCAAAGCGCATCACACTACGAAACAGAGAAACTTTGAGAAATACACGATCACCAACCTGAAACTCAAGAGATCGACGCCTCTTATTCGTATATCTGGCTTGGCGATCCTGGGCAGCCTTCATCCGCTGTCTAATAAGATCCACGTGATCTTTCATCTGTTGCACAAAGTCAGGGGCAGATAGTTGCTTCTCCCCCACTTCTTCCCAACATACTGGCGATCTGCACTTGCGGCCATACAAAGCCTCGAAAGGCGCCATGCCAATCGTCACTTGGTAGCTGTTATTATACGAAAACTCAAACAAAGACAACGCGTCTTGCCAACTACCTCCGAAATCCAACACAACAGCACGCAACATATCCTCTAACGTCTGGATAGTCCGCTCAGATTGGCCATCTGTCTGGGGATGATACGCGGTACTCATAGCCAATCTAGTGCCCAAAGCTGCCTGCAAACTCTTCCAAAACCTGGAAGTAAACCTCGGATCTCGGTCAGACACGATTGAAACAGGCACACCGTGCAATCTAACAACAAAATCAACGTACAGCTTCGCCATCTTCTTCAACGAGAAGGTCATCCCATAGGGAATGAATTGTGCAGACTTAGACAAACGGTCTACAACTACCCATACAGCATCGCACCCTCGGCTGGAACGAGGCAAATGCGTTACGAAATCCATCGCAATGTGCTCCCAATTCCATTGGGGCACCTCTAAACTCTGCAAGAGACCACCAGGTCTCATCCTTTCGGCCTTTACCATTTGGCAATTCAAACAACGAGCGACAAAACCAGCAACATCGCCCTTCAGGCCAGCCCACCAAAAGTGCGGCTTCAAAGCATGGTACATCTTCCGTGCACCAGGATGAACACTATGTCTGCTACAGTGCGCTTCTCGAAGGATCTCTTCCTTCAAATAAATCAAATTGGGCACAACAAACCTGCCCCGGAAATGCAAACAACCATCGGACGAGACAGAATAGTCCTCAAGCTCGCCAGCCCTAACTTTCATCTTCAACTCGTGGATTGACGGATCGGTCCTCTGAGCTGCTCAAATGCTAGAAACAATCTGCGGTTCCACTTGGAAAGATGAAACCATCACGCAATCCTCAGCCGGGTAGAATCTCCAACCCATAGTGTTAAGATG